>JAPYYT010000537.1:0-46060 GCA_030522565.1 Ceratosolen corneri
TACTCAATTGTAAGCTGAGTAAGGTGTTGGTTGAGACTGATAATATTAAGAGCGTAATTCTGGATCAGCTACGTCTAGTTATAATGTCGGCTTATTTATGTGTCGGTCGTCAATTAATACAAATTGCTCAAAATGACAAGATTCTTCGGTTAGTAACTTGTCTACCTTGGTTAAACGAGGTCCTTTCTTAAAGTATTATTTCTTAAGAGTAGGGTTGAGCTTTTAATAGTTATATTTTGTATTAGAATAGCACGAAAATTCTAAGAAACATAAGGATAGGTAAACAAGCTTCAAAATAATGCAGTTATTGAGCGAGCTGTGTGATTAGATAGAGAAGGTCGCGATTCTAGGCACAGTCATGAGAGATTTATTGACGGAATCTAGAACATATTGGCTGATAATAAATGTTAAGCTATTTAACTTTTTGAGCTAAAAATTTTTAGAGAAAAATATAAAATAATTGCTAATGTAGATCATTAGAAGCTATTTATTGTATTTATTCTTCTATTTGTATTCTATTTATTCTTCTATTTATATTCTATTTTTCTTCTATTTCTTTTTCTATTTCTGCTATTCTTCTTCTATTTCTTCTATAGATTTAAAAATAAAACTTATTAGTAGGATTCCACACGAAAAATAGAAATTAATCTGTAATCATGGTGTTTTTTTAATTTTTAACAGAATTTATGCAAAAGCGAAGTTTGATTGGATTTATAATTATCAAATAATATGTTCGATTACTTTCACGTTAAATTAGTTGGTTCTAGAAAATCATGGATATAATTTTGTAAAATATTTATTATTTTTCACTATCTTATACAAAAATATAATTATTAATTTTTTATATTACATATATAACAAAGAAAAATCAAATAATGAAAAAAGCGTAAAAATATATATTAAAATAAGAATTATGTACAAGTAATATATAAAGATCTCAAATTTATGGAATTTGTTTATTACAAGCTAATTTATTTATTTATTAATTATATTTATTATATTTTATTTTATTTTTTTATTAACATTTATTACACAAGCAAATATGTAATTTTGAAAAAATGATGTATAGATATAATATATATACATATATATATATATATATATATATATATATATATACATATAAATCGTGAAACTCTACTATAATTTAAAAGTACTATAGTTGTTTTAATTTAAAAACGATATTCTAATATTGAGTAAATTTGTCTTACGCAGAAATAAAAATGTTTTACTTATAATAATAATATAGTAATACTAATTCAATATATACTTTATTTTTATTTAATATCTTCTTCAGTAAACCATTAATTCATAGGATCGTCATTTTATAAGTTTATGTAAAAATACAGTACAATTTAATATATAAATTTACATTAACAATAATATACATTAAAAATTACTATTACTCTTCAAAAATGACTTTGATTTACAAAGATAATTTTATTTTTAGACATTTTAAAATATTATTAATTTCTCATATACAATATAGAACTAATTACAATTTTAGTACAACTTAAATTTAAAATTCTAAATTTGATCGTGTTTATTAAAGTATAGTATATATATATAGAAATTTTATTATTTGAAAGCTCGTATCAAGAATTGAATAAGAGAAATAAAAGTAAGCGAAAAATATATCGATTTTAATGCAAAGATTTTGTTATATGCAATCATAAAGTAATCCATCATGAAAAGATAAAGTAACAGAGCATAATTAGGAATAAGAAACTAGTAAGTATTTATACTATATTGATTTTATATACAAGAGTTATTATTAATACAATATTTATACTATATTAATACTACATAAATATTATATTAATCCAATGGATTATAAAATAATAAGAGTAAGTCTGTAGCTACTGTCAACACATAAATTCCAAATAAATACAAGCGTGAAGATAACTAATACTGGTCGAAAACATACACTCTCACCTCAAAGATTTATTTGAAAGTAAAGAGCGAGAAAAAGTATTGAAGACACAGATGCAGGTACGCATCTGACTTGAGTACATGTACGTGTGCAGTAAAAATGCGTAATTGCTGAAAGCTCGTAAGTTGAGTCGCATTTAAATATTGCACTGCGCATTTCGTTTCACCCTACCTTTCACCGTTTTGCGTTTATTTTCAATATTTGAGTCTTCTATTAAGTTTATATAATTTCCTTAAAAAGCAATTTTTACTTTACAATTTTATTCAAAGATACCTTTATCTTGATATTTAAAATAGTTTTGAAATTTGCCCTATTTGTTTTTTCTTTAATTTTCCATTTAATTTTATGAAATATTCTTTCAATTTTTTTAATAGTTGCGTGCATCAAAATATGAACGATAGAGTTTAGATTATCTTCTTATGCTAAAAATATATCTTTTTAATTATTAGTATTTTAATTATAAAAATTTTGTATATATAAATATTATATTTTAATATTTATTGAATAAAGTTTAATATAAAAGTTAATGCAAAATTTGTAATAAATTAACTTTAAATAGATACAATAAAATTTTCTTTGACAGTCATCATAAATTTTAATTTAAAATAATCTCAAATCATGTTGATATATTAATAATCAGTATCATTAATTATGTTCATTCTCGATATTTATATTCAAAACTAATATATTTAACTTACAAAATAATATCTATCGACTATTATTCGAATATATGCTGACAAAATTAAATTGAATCTATTTTTTAATATAAAATATTTAATATAAGACGTATGATATATAATTTATTAAAATATAATTTCATTAAATAACAATATAGTGTTTATCTACTATTATAAAACAATTTTTTATGTAAATACATGTATTTAATTTTTCAGTTATTTAGCATTCATAATAAATATGAGTGTATTATACTGTATAATATTTATAATTTCAGAAGCTAATGCTTTGATTAATTAACTATATAATAATTAATCATAAATTGACATATTACAAAAACAAATTAAAATAATAAAAATTCTAAAATTTTTATTTCTAGTTTAATTTATATTAATGCCCATACGCATACTAAACATTACATTATTTAAAGATAATTTATTAAGAAATTAAACCATATTTAAAAGTCAAATGATTTATTAAATATTTTATAAAAAACAATTCAAATTTATTATATTATTATATATAATTTATAATTACAGTAAGTAAACAAAATTTGTATTAATAATTTATAGTTAAACATTAGAAGTAATACATTAATTACTAAATAATTGGAATTAAAGTATATAATTCGTTTTCATATATCAAATAAGCATATATCAAAATACTTACAAATTACAAATATTAATATTAATATTTAAAAAATAATAGAAACAATTATAAATTTTATGAACATATATCAAAATATTTACAAATTATGAATACGAATATGTGGTATTTAAAAATAGTATAATATAATAATATAATAATATAAAAAGATAACATAATAATATAATGATATAATACAAATAATTATAAATATTTAAAATATAATAAATAATTCAATAGAAAATTATCTACTTTTAATTGTTCATTGTGAAAAAGTGTATTAAATTGTAAAAAACAATAAGTATTTGTTTAAATATTTTAATTTATAATTAAAATCTTGAAATATAAAATATATTCAATCAATTAAATATAATAAAATACTACATTTTTAAATAAAAAACTATTTTTAATTAGTACTTATGTCCAAAAATTAAATCTATAAAATTATTTTTTGTAACTAATATAACACTAATAATATATATTAATAAAATAAAATTTTATTATGGATAATAAAAGATTTGAAAATAAAGAGAAATAAGAATATATTATCATTCTTGTTTATATCGTAAATCTATATTATATTTTGAGCGCTTTTATTTTCACAACTAAGATTTACTTAAATCTTATAGTAAATAATGACAAATATAAATTACAATAAATATTATATTTCATTTATTATTAAATGTATGGAGTAAAACGCATTATTTTTTATTTAAACATTAGTGTAAAAACATTTTCCTAATCACATTCTCTGTACAACACATTCCATTCTTGAATTCGTCATTGCAACTCTCAATACTAGTGAATGTTTTATAAATATAAAGTGATAATAATTTTTTACTTCAATTAAAAAATTATTAATTTCATTATTTCTATTCATTAGAATTATAATTAGTATATTATTATAATTAGTAATATAAATATTCATGTTTAATTGGATAAATATATACAATAATATAAATATTTTAAATTCATTAACTCTTTATAATAATGTACTTTTTCTAACATTTAGAGTATATATATATATATATATATATATATATATATATATATATAAATTATTCTTTTAAAAATATAAAACAAAATTTGTTAAGCTTTAGAAAACTAATTATTTATGCATATGTTACTGTAATTTATATTTTCACTGATAATTTGTATAAATAATTATATAATAATCATATTATTATAATATAAATAATCCATATATTTATTTCAATGATAAGTGTTGAAATAAGATACATCATAATAAAATATATGATTATACAATAATACATATTCAAATATGATAAATATAATTAATTATTATATGTCTAATTATTAAAATATATTATAAATGGTATTTTGTTGTTGTATAATTATGCAAATAATTATAATTTGTCTTAAAAATAATACTAATACTTAGAAATAAAATTGTAGCGTACTCGGTATTGAATAATACGTGCATTTCTGCATGTATTTAAATACAATATTAGCATATACGAGATCAATGAATGTTACATTAATCGTCAGATATATTTGATATTTGTATAAAATATAAAAAAGAACGAAGTACCAAAGGTTACATTGAATATTTTTTTATTCATGAACGTCAAACTAGAACAGTTTATTATTTAAATAAATTAAATATTATTTTATAATTTCTATTACAAATGATGACACAGAAATTTTTAATAAATGCAAAACATAAATAAAATATAGATATAGAAATTACAGAAATTTATAATACTTACTGTAAACAATAAAGACTTCTTAGATTGTGAATTGAAACTTGATTTTTGAGTGAATAGCCAGTAGAAAATCAACACAGCAACGAAAGTAAGGTAATCAACTCATTTGGCACAAAGTAAAATTAGCATTAACCGTAGAATTGGTCAGTAAAAGACTGAATTTGTTAAAAAGATAAAAGATCGGAGTGCTTACAGATGTGTTTTCGTACGCAAAACTGAGGACAGCTCGAGGATGAATCAAGCGTATGACTTGAGGATGGCTCGAGGATGGCTTGATGATTCGTCATTCACTATGAGACTAATCACTTAAAACTAGCTGGTAAAATGATTTATCCGTACGATACGTATGAACGTTTGTGTTAGGCGATCGTCGATCAGACCTCGTCGCGGGACCTTTTATTAAAGGGGATCCGGTGTCATGTGACGTTGTTTTCCGCCGATGTATGCTATTTATGCACGAGCCTTGACGAGCTTGCATCGCAACTTTTCATTCTCAACGTTCAGTTGTCACTACAGCATCACTTATGTATACGAGTATCACCGTCGCCTTTGTACACATGATAACACAATATTCAAAATGAATTATACTTTTCAAATTTTAGATGTTCACCATCGAATTTATGCATTTAAATTTCTTGATTGATCACTATTTATTTAAAGGATGGACCATTTAAACCTTAAATATTTTTTTTAATTTTTACGGAAATATATAAGACTGAATATAAAATTCAACGTATAAAAGAACCTTTATTAAATTTATGTACATTTTAAAAAGAATATATAAAAATAAATTTCGTTTATAGTATATATAGTAGCTAAATCACTTAGACTCTAACGGTATTGTTATGCTATTATTAGCTTATTTGAAATTCATAATAAAAATGTATAAATATTAAAAATATTTATTTTGAAATAAAGATAACTATAACGAGTATTATTTTATGAGAAATAGTATTAAAAAGGATGAACTTCAGAAACACTTAAGAAATTGTAAAATTAATATTTACTTTTACAGAAAATTAATTTTTTAATATTATTTTTTATTATTTAATATTATTTTTTATTATTTAATATTATTTTTAAATATTATTATTATAATTTTTAAAATTATACGCAAAATTAAAAATCAGTTAAAATCTATTTAAGTTTTGGTACATGCTATATGTTACAATATGATCCAAAATATTATGCACTTTAAGATATATTTAAGGTAAAGATATTGTTAAATAAACTTTAAATATATATAAGAGAAAAAGATTGGTGTTTTTCAACATGACTTAACTCTTTTGTTGAGTTATGATATCCAACGGTCCCCACCTCACGCTTGAGTGCACTAAGTTAAGAAAGATGAATCTGTACTTTCAAGATATTTAAAATCATTACTTATACAGTGCTCTTCAAATATTACTTTTTTCAACAATAATGAATACTTAGGATATAAAGTTTTCGTTCAATACTACAGTATTAGTATTTGCATAAATGACTATTCAAATTTATATTTATTTTAAAGTTATCTTTAATAATTATTTATACCAGATAGTTATATCCTTAGATATTCTTCACTTTCATATTTTAAAAATACAAATATTATTAAACTTTTACTAATTTCTACAATATTAATGTAAAAAAATATACAATTTTATTGGAATCTGATGCTTATTATGCTAGCTTCTATAAAAACAAGATTTAAAGCTGCTTTTTAATTTTATATGTTATATATGCTTTTATTTTTTAATATATAAAAATAATTATAATTATATACAAAATAATTATCTAATTTATTACATAATAATTTATTTTAAAAAATTGGACTCTAATATATTTTGTAATATTATATTTTGCTTGTGTGAAATTAATGTTTTTTCGACAAATTCGTTTTTATCTTTTTATCTTATTTTTTATCTTAAACCAAAATTTATATGTAAAAGAGAAATACTGTGAGAAGCGTAAGTTTACATTAATTTATAATATGAATAAAAAAATGATATATAAATTTATAAAATAAAATAATATAAAATAGTACAATAATAAAATATGATGTTAGTATTTTATATATACTAACATCGTTTACCGAAAGTACAAGAATACCTTAGCTTTTTAGAATGCCATTCTTATGTACAAGTTAGCTTTTATTATTTTGTGCATTTGAGATGGTTAATATGAGTTATCGAAAATATTATATGCGTCTTATCGCTTGATCTTGCAGATATAGCAGCATATCATTAATGTTTTCTTGGATACTATGTATCCAAGATCTTATATAAGTTCATAATTATTAATAAAAATTAATCTTTTGAAAATTTCTTTCTTTCGACGCGTGAATAATTTATTACATTTTTCATGGAGTGCTATCTATTTACATAATAAATAATTTATATATTCCAAAATTATAACATTTATTTACTATGTCGATTATAAAAATTGTATCGTAAATTGTCATAAATATCATTTTATTAATATAACATAAATTATAAAATTAAATTTTTTTAATTATAGTATATATATAATTAAAGTATATTTTATGAAATACTTGCTTATTACATAAAGAACTCACATATTTTAGTACTAATTATAACAAATAATTCATATAAAATGAAAAATTTTAATAAATTCTAATATAATATATTATATTAATAATAATATTATTAATAATTATATTAATAATAAATTCAATTATAATTAATTGTATATTAGTAATTGGAAATATATCTTTCGGAATTTGATAATTATTAGCTCTTTAAAAATGTCCAGGTTCATTTAATATGATCATTGATATTTTATAATATTTGAATTACTATGATTAATACATGTTTAATTACTTAAAACATTAATAATAAAGTTGTATTAAAGATTTATAAGAAAGAGACACAGAGAGAGAGTGACAGAATATGTATAAAATTTTAAATAATACTTCAACTTTTCAATAGTTAACTTTAGAAAATTAAAATTTTAAATTTACAATTCACAAAAATTTTAATATAATATTATTATTTAAAATTTACAAAAATTTTAAATAATACTTTTAACTTTTTAATAGTTCTTTAATAAATATTATCAATGTAATACATTCAGTATTTAATAATTTTTAAGTTAAAACGTTAAAGTTAAATTATTTTAAGTTAAATCATTTTTAATTTAAACTTTATTATTCATAAAGTACATATTAATTTTATGTATTAAAAAAAATCTTAATACAAATATTTTTTCAAACGATTAAGTAAAAAAAAGTAGTAATTTTTTCCGAAATTTGTTATTTTATCATAAATCAAGTATAGCGATATATTAAAAAAATAAAATTTTAATTAAACTAAATTTAGTTAACCGGAAGAAAATCAAATACCTTAGATGCTTTTTGTCTTGTACATGTTTCTTCTCATGTAGTAAAATAAGAATATTAAATATTTTATAAAGTTTATTGAAGGCATTTATAATTTTTTTTCGAAAATATTTCAGTGAAATTATTTTTCACTATTATTAAATTAAATATAACTTAAATTTATAATAAGTAATAGCTAATTCAAATGCAAACATGGTTTTAAGACTGAATACCAATGCACGAAATATGCCACCATATATATATATATATATATATATATATATGTGACTAACTTCAAAGTATATATATAGATATCACAATTGATTATTTATTGAAAGCAATACATTGTTGACATACAGAATATCTTCGATTTGTTCAACATGAAACAAATGGTCTAATAATTAAACAATGCTTTGTGATCAATATATGCTATCATTATCAATGATATGAGTACATACCAAATGCATTTATTAATTCTACTTAATAGTGATCACAAATGAACAAAATTATTTAATTATTCTTTCTTAAATTCTTAAAAATTCTTTCTGTCTTATCATATACACAAATTTATTTGTTTGATATCATATATTTATATCATATGTATTCATTCATATCATATATTTATATCAATACATTTATATCATATGTATTTTATTAATTATATATATAATTAATTTGCATTTTATACAAATGATTTTCTTAATAAAAAATGCGTTATGCAAAAATATTTTAATAAAAATAATATATAAACTTTCATATTTATAATTACATATATTTATTTTGATTCAAATTTTAAATATATTAGAATATCTTTAATTATTTATTGTAAAATGAAATGAATATAATATTTATTATTAAATTAATTAATTAAAAAATTAATGCTTATGCATATTTTTATTTCTAAATTCAAATATACACTTTTATTAACATCATAACTCATATATTTAATAGTTTATTGGTTTTTAATTAATTTATACAATAGTGGAGTAATAAATCGATAGCCGTGTCAAGATCTCATTTATGTTTTCTTTTCTTATTTAGACATGTAATTGTAAATGGCTTTAAAAAATTTGTATTTTTAGAAAGTTCTACTATATATATAAAAAATTTATTTTTAAAATAGATAAGCTTCAAAAACTGATTAAATTGGTTCCATAGCAATAAATAGTTAAAATTTCATTGTAATCAAACGATTCTTATTATACGTTATTATTAAAGAAACAACCATAACAAAGTGGAATAGAATTTAAAAAGTACTCTAAAAAAGACAAACATAACTAATTGACCCGTAACATTATAATCAATTTCTGGCATTCGCACGATATAATACTATAATTGCAAAAAATAATGAAAGTTTAGTGAATTAATTTGGCATGGTGTTAGTATATTATCAGAGAAGCAAACAAAATTGAAATTGTTATATGTCAGTAAATATAAATTTAGTATTATTATAACTAAATGTAAAAAAACTAAGTGCCTATTTAATCAAATACAAGATTATATGGGGCCAATTTCCAAATATATAATAGTTTCTGATTTGGCATTATAAGATAGTGATATTCACAAATTAAAGTCATCAATTTTTTTTATTAAATTTGTTGAATATCTTTGTTAAAACATTCTGAAATACTATAAAATGAGTATGAAAATAATTTATTAAGAATAATTATTATATAATGAATATGGGTATTATAGTATTTATAAGTTGATAGTCACAAAATTAACTTTATTATTATGTAATAATTCTAAGTAGACATCTAAAGAATTTTCTTGTTATCTTCTATCACTACTTAAGTAGTCGTAAAAACAAATCCAACTTAATTTATTCAATTTATGCTTAAATTATATTAAAAATCTAATAATTTAAATGTTAACTACATCTTTAAAAATAAATTAATGCTTGATTGTTTAATTTTATGAATTACTTCTATTTGTTTTATATTTATTTTAAAGTTCAAATGTTGAAATTTAAATAATTTTGTGTATAAACATTAAAAATTTTTTTAATAATTAATGAAAAAAGTAGCTTTATCACTATTTTAATTAAACAGATTTTTGGAAATTGTTATTATAACATCTATGATTAAATCTTATAATGTACACATAATTTATATCACAATATACTCTTGAATACAAATAAATACAAAATTCTACTTTTTTTACATAAAAATATTTTTAAGTACATTGAACTTTTTTTGCAATATAAAATAAAGCATTCTGTTTTTATTTTTAGTACATGTTTTATTTATATAATACCCATTATTTTATGTTTAAATATAAAATTAAAAAAAATTAAATATTTAGTTAAAAAATTAATTGATAAAAAAATTATAAAAAACTTGTTTGTAAATTTTATAATTTTAGCCCAAAAAGATAATTATAACTATAATATTAAGTTGCATTTGAAAACTTTTTAAAACATATATTACTAATATAAAAAAATATGCAATTAACGATTTTCTTTATATTATAATTTTATAATAGAATAATTGTAAATAAACGATATAATTTAGCACAGAAAAATTTTTTATTTTTAATTATATTACATTTAATATGATTACGACTACATAAAAATGTATATATCTTATATAGAAAGTCATCACAATATAAATCATTATTACAAATATAACATGTGAGTATTTAATATTTTAAAATATAGCGTAATCAATTTGTAATTAAAATTATTTCTATAAAATTTCCATACGTGGCAATAAATCCAAACTATACATATAATTCCAATCATTTGAATAAATAATACTATTGTATATAACAAAAATGAATTGTTCAAAATATTCAAGTCGTGCACGCATGCATGTACAAGTAAGATTTCGTTGAATTTAAAATACTTATAATTGTGTTAAAATTGTAATTTAAACTTATATATATTATATATATAAACTTATATACTTATATATATTAAATTGTAATTTAATTTAAACTTAATTAAAAAAAATTTGATAAAAATAAGTATAAAATCTTATAAAGCTGAAATAAATTTTTATTTATTTAACTTTTATTAGATATATTGAAATAATTTGAAAGAAATAACATTTATTTAAAATTAATTGCTACATTTCTATTATAAAAACTAGGTTATAAGAAATACGTACAAAACTTATGCAAACATAAAAGTTTGGTTTTGAAAAAGACAACATTCTGTAAAACTGTTCTTTTTGTTGAAAACTTGTCTAGTATATTTGCAGTATTATTTATAAATATACAATAGAATAATTATCGTAACAAACAATTTTAGTCGTGCATTTAAACTAAATTTTATATAAACAGTATCTTATATTTCAATAAAGTAATGATTGTTTTCAATGCATTAACTCAATCTCGTTGTTCTCAAACTTTGTAATCTTAGGAAGAGGTGTGATCTTCGCAGAAATGTCAGGTTTATTGTCATTCTTGATTTTACCACTAGTGATCTTATGATATACTTTATTACTTTGATCACCGATCCACTCAACGCCGTCACCAATTTTCTCTCCTGCTTTGAGCATTACGTTACCAAAATTATCAACTGTGAAAGTATGCGGGTCGACATTAACGTCAAAACTATTATTGCCGCGCGGGCAATTACTCTGGCTGATTATACTCAGGTCAAAAGGATTGACACCAAAACTGGCGAGCTTTTGGCGGATCTTGTCCACATAGGCTTTATCAAGATCACGTTTACGTGACAGAATTGTCGCAGATTGTCGATGAGCGAAGGCAAGACTCTGGCAAGTAAAGATACCCGCATAATTATCATAATCGGTGGCAAAGACTACGTGCAATGCAATTCCAGCTAAGCCTGTAATTTAATTCACAATCATAAAAAAGTTAATTTCTTATTCAATGAAGAAAATTTATTTAATAATTTTTTATATTAAATATGATATAACTATTCTCATAACTTTCCGTTGTTTGAATAGGATAATTATATTTCTTATTAAAAAAAAAACACAAAATTCTTTTACATAAGCAAAAATCTACATTTGACTTACATACCATTCGTTACTTTTTTTGATCTACATTTGAAGTATTGATCGATTATTCTAAAATAGGCAATTTTAGCTGTATATTTGAACTGAATTTTATATAAATAAAATTTGATCTACATTTGAAGTATTGATCGATTATTCTAAAATAGGAAATTTTAGCTGTATATTTGAACTGAATTTTATATAAATAATATTTCATATTGCAATTATAATTTTCATGAATTTATATTCATTGAAAACAAAAACTTAAATTATTAAAAATTAAAATATTTAAAATTAATTATGAAAAATTGAAGGAATATGACCTATTGTTTTTTAAATTGATTTTTATCAAAGGATATAATCTCTAATTAATAATAAATCAGTATAAGTTTCTATTAATATGATTACAAAAAGATCTAATGAATATTTGAAAAAAAGTATTAAGCTTACTAAGAGGAAATCGGACGATCATTTGGGCGGGTACACCAAGATATGGGACGGTCAATGTACCCGTGTAATGATACGCATGCTTCAGTGGCGTAAGACCTGCACATGTAAAACAAAATGCAAGTTATGTTAATGTAAAAATGGGCATAACTTATGTCATTCAATAACAGACATATATCGATGTATGATCTGTCTTGTTCATATCTGATTTACTGTATAACTAAACATGTATCGTCAAAGTCCCCTTGAAATCTTTAAGCTTATATGACATGTATTCCGATTATTTATTACTAGATGATGCAATTTTTGTGATTTCACTTGCTATTCTAAAATAAAAGCCTTTGCAAACAACATTCGTACGTTACAATTTAATGAATTAGTTTCCCTTCTTTTTACTCAAATTAAAGAGAAATTTGTTCTAACGCTTGATTGTAAATTATTTTCATAATTATCAAAGAACTTATTGAATCTAAATAATGTTTAAGGCAACGATTCTTAAAATATACAAAAAACAATTTATACTAATAGAATTCTAAATAATTGACTAACGAGAATTTTGTCTCGTATAAGCTATATAAATTTATTTTAACGACAGAAAAAAAAAATTGCTATATGAATTCAAATTTAAGCCATAAATATTTTTTTACATTTTTACACATAAAAAATTCGTATAAATTTTTGGTTACATTTGATTTGTAGTTAAATATTTATATTTATCTTACCTAAAATTGGTATATCAGAATCTTGTGTGATAATATATTCGCCTGGTTCTTCTCCTCGTGTATAATTATAACTAATACATTTACTAGCTGTTGAGGTCTTTTGAATCACATACCATTCTCCAAGAAACTAACAAAATAGAAGTTGTAAAATGAACTTATAAAAATACTAAAACTATTACACTAAAACATTTTAATATCATGAACAATTTCAATAAATATTACATTACATTTATATTATTATAAATTACTTTCTGTAATTTGAATAATTTTTTTTTATTACTTAATTATAACTGAATTCAACAAGTATAATAAACGATTATAATTTTTTTTTAATAAAAATAGAACTTCTATATTCTAGCATATGAATATTTGAATTATTGAATATTGTATATTTCAATATTTTTGTAATAATTTATGTATGCCTTATATTTCTTTCTTTGATATATTTTGTGTATTAAAACACATACATAACATATTCAAATTAGCCAATCGGGAAGAAATGGATACAATATTTGAAGAAAACTTACTTTGAATAAAATTTAATATTTAGATTAATTAGTAATAAATACGCGATCACTATATAAATCACCTTGTTCATTTGAAAGCCGGACATCGGTTCGACAATTGGGCAAGTGCCAAGATGGTAAGAATGAGTCACTGCAAGTACGATGCATCCTGCTAACACGATATACAATGTCAGCAACCTCATCTAATAACAAAATCTGCTTATTAATAATTTTTCTGTTATAGACTAATATGAAATTAACCTTGTCGAGATAAATAGATAGTGTACATACAATTATTACTGTCTTAATTTATATATTCTTGAAGCTATATGTTTATTAAATTTTAATATAAAACCATTAAAAACTTATTCAGCATAAAAAACGGTGTCATTATATCAAACATGTCTTCAGAATTTAATTAAATTACATGAATTTTACTCTCAATGCAATTTAATGTATACGAGTTTGCACTCCGTTGGATATCAAATTTAGAGTAAATTATAAAATATAAAGATTAATTATACATTAAAATATTTTCTTACAAAATGTAGTTATTTTAACAATAAAAAATATTTTATTGTAGAATAAGTTTACATAAAAATTTAAATTAAAAGAACAACCAACTACATATCAATATTTATTGCTTTTTTATATTTCATAATTTTTTAAAAACCTTTTTTGAAACTTAATTATAAATTAAATAATGATTAGGTGAAAGAAATTGTAATAAAAGTAGCAAATCATAAATAATATCTAATTATGAAACCAATTATGTTTTCTAACTTTTAACCTTAATTATATTTAATGATGATATTATAATAATAAAAACTTTCGATAAAAATAAAAATGAGATATAAAATTTTAAATGTTACAAATTGTAAAGCCGTATATTTTTAAGAAAAAATAATTATTATACAATATTATATTGTACAGTATGTTATGTATATAGTTTCAATTTTTTCAATTTCTTTTTTTTAAATATTATAATATAAATTATATTTCATTAAAATAATGACTTTAATATTTGAAATATTTATTATCTTGTATTAAAACGAAATCAATCAAAGTAATAATTGTATATAAGTAAAAGTTATAAAAAAGTGCATAAAAATGATAATATCAATTGTATATAATACAAAAGTTTCGAATAATAAAGAACGGAAGATGAAATATATAATTGACATTATTTTGCATTGAATTTTATTAAACATTGGAGCAAAAATTCTATTCTTCTGTTTTATTTTTTGCAGTCAATCAAATATTTAAAATATATTTGACAATTACAAGCATTATATATAGAGTTTTGTAAGCATTTTGTATACAATATTAATATATTGATTATAAAATAAAATATTATTTTTCAAATCAAATTTCACATATTTACCTATTTAAATAACCAGAATATATTATCTTTATTACTCTTAAATTTATTGTTAAATTTATTATTAAACATTCAATATTACTTTCATAAAACATTCCTATTATACTTATACTAGATTATATATAATTAAAATTGTTTATTCAATTTATTTTACAATTAATAAAGATATAATTTTAATATAATTGATTTACACGAATAATATAGATCATTATTTTAAATGAGTTTAAGTGAATGTAATTATTATCAATATTGTAATTGTACTGGAAATACCTTTTATTTTTTACTTTATTTAAAAATATATAACACTTTCTTTTATAAATAAAATTTGAAAAAAATTCCAAAACTCGACCTATTAAATATATATTAATAAATAATTAAAAGAAACATATTTCTTAAAATTTGTATATTTGTATATTATAAATATGAATGCCATTATAGGAATATATTAAAAATATAATTTCTTTTCCCCATTATAATGAGAATGATTGAACATACGTAAATAAATATAACAGTAATTATGACAGCAAGGAGAGTTAAGATCGAAAATAAATATAAAAAAAATGAAAAAAAAAATTGAATGAGATTGAACACGAACCATAGAGCAAGCAAAAAAATAATCTAAACAATTAATATAATTATGACTTAAAAATATTTTATTTATTTTTATTATCAAATAAGTAGATATATTATAAGTTTGCAATATTTTTTCCAAAAAATTTGTAACGTATTTATTATCTATACTAAGAAACGATCTTAAAACTTTACTAGATATATTATAAGAATATAAATTATTTATTAAAAATATTAATAAATACATTTAATAAGTATTCTTGATATTAACTTTTCAATGAAACGTATAAAAGATACATTATCCCTTCACTGTTATAAAATGACGATTTGAATTCAGTGTTCATAAAGTATTTTACATGAGACTAAAAAATTATTTTTCTAACTTTATTATGAAAAATCATGCGTATAGACGTGAACGTCAACAAAATACAAAACTTACTGTGTAATAATAGAAAGATATTTATATTGATATAAACTAACGCAACTACAATCTTCCCGACTTGTACGGACTATAAATAGTTCCTTCAATGCATTTCAGTTTTTATACGGTTACCCCTATTGACATTATTGGCTACATCAATTTACTCGTTCCAACTTCCATCGTTCTAACTTTTCAAACGTGAATTTCGAACCAAACGTTTTTGAGGATTCCACTCCTAACTTCCCCAAACAAATCTTATCAAAGTATTTTTAAATGCTATCTATAATGAATAAAATTATTAATTTTAATTAATCCATGATGCAATCGAATTAAACATCTGTAAATATATAAGTTAATAATTTTTATATTACTTTATATAAAAAATTTCCAATAGTAATATTTCTTATTAATTTTAAAATTTGTATTAACAATTTGAAATTACAAAATAAGAATTTAATGTTTACAGATTGTATTTAATATGTATAAAAAATTCATTTTATGTAGATGTTTAATTATGTTAATCTTATATAATAAAATTTTCGTGTATTCTTTTTAAAAAATTGATATTACTGGTTTCAACAAGGTAATTATTAAAAAAATGTTCAATTATTTATAATAGCTATTAACATATCCATTTGGTAAAAAACACTAAAAAGGTTTGTATAAGTATTTTTTTGTTTAAATCTGTTATAAATTTATGAAAATTGAATTCGTTCAAATTTTTTATAATAAAATTTTTGTAAAACGATTAATAATTAAAATAGTCAAAATTATTTTTAAATATAATAATAAAATTTAAAGAAATAAATAAAATTCATGGAAAATTCCAACAAAAGAAAAATATTTTTTATAAATGATAAATTATTTATTTTAATCATGTTTGTTTAATAATTTTGATTGTCGAATTAAAACTTTGTAATACTATTAAAAATAAAATTTGTAATAGATTGGGAAAAATACACTTAAAAGATACTTTAAATAAATAAAATTCTTATAATTAATGTTATTCATTTCAATTTCAATTAATAAATTATAAAAAATAATTAAACACTATTTCCAAGGTTATTTTACATTCAAAAATATGATTTCTATATTTAACATAAATAATGTTATTATTAATTAATTAGTAAATAATTGAAAGTTTTGTTATAATGGTCCAAAAAATGAACTGTGTAATATTCTTTTGTATAAATTATATTTAATTTTAAATCTTTACTTATTATTTAAACTACTTTATAATGTATATATATATATTAAATATACATTATAAATAAGCAACATAATGACTTTTAATTAAATAATTATAATGACTAATATTATAAAATGGTATAATCACATAAAATAATAAGAAAAAGAACACAAGAAAAATATAATCTATCTTATCACACAAATCTAATTATAGTTTTATAAATTTAAAAAGCAGTATTTTGGTTATTAACAAAAAGAAGTAGAAGATTATTCATATATTATAAAAAATAATAAAAAATTTTAATTTATACCAATATCTTTACTAACTTAATTGCAAAGATATAAAATCAATTTAAGATTTATATTTCAACAAATATACAATTATTGAATTAAAAATGTAAATTTTATTTTATTTTAATTGAACATAAAAATAATTCATTCAATGATTCATATATATTTTCAAATTTGTGAAATCCACTTTTAAGTACAAAAATTTATCTAATACTCTTAGTATTAACATATATTATACAAATAACATATTGCTTAATTAAACCTTTTTCATTTTATTTTTAAACAACTTTAAATTACGAAAATATTTACAATTATACTAAAATTATATTTGTATTTTAAAAATTTCGTACATAAAATGAACTAAATTGTTATTTAAAAAATAAAATATACTACGGATATTTTAAAATAATTAATTATTGTCATTTACGAAGTTGGTACTTACATAAATAATAATGTTATAATTTATTGTTCAAAATTTATTTTTAATTTTAATTATCCTTTAGTATTTAATATATTAAAATAATAGTATGCAAATTTAATTTAATTTAAATTTGAATGAGTATCATTAACAATATAGTTTAAGATTTAAAAATATAAGTTTTTTTCACTTCAATAGATTTAGAGTTTTAAAATAAATTCTCAAAATTTAAAAGCACAATTCAAAAAATTAAATTTTCGGTAATGAACACAAAAATGAAAATTTACATTTAAACTTATTCAATAATTTTTTTGTTTAAATGTCTGTCTTATAAAATATTTTCTCTTAATTGAAATATATTTCAATTAATACTGTATTTGCATTATGTAGTTTAATAAAAATTGATTCTTGCTCTATTTATTTTATAAGTCAGAAAATTTTGTTTTGTGCTTCATTATTTTTAGATCTATATTGATACACATTGAAAAAAATTGAAAACTATACATTAAAACTGTAGAAGTATATAATTATATTTTGCTAATTTAAACAATATCAAATATTCAATTTTTTAACCTATAAAGAGTACTGCTTTAAATATAAATTAATTTAATTTTATAATTCCAATAATTAAGCATGTAATTATTTTTAAGTTTAAATAAGATTATAAATCTATATTTTAAATATTTTTAATTCTTATTTCTGAGTACATAATAATTAAAATTATTGAGTATATTGTTAAATGAAGCTGTAAATCATTATTTTCTTTATTACTTATCATAAAAGAAATCATAAAATAATTAATATATTCATCATAAAATCATAAAAATATAAATATACTTAAATTTAATATTTTACTTAAGATTCTATTAAATGTTTAAATTAATATTAAAATGATAAAAAGAACATAATAGCATATGAATCTAAAATTAATAAATTTTTATGCAGCTGGTAATTTTCTTTTATCTAAGTCGTCAAAATAAGAGTGCAATAATGCATCCCTGGCTGTTATTCTTGATGCTGGATCATATGTTAACATTGCATCTAATAAATCTAAACCATTTTCATCCAAATTTTTCACTTGTAATTGTAAATTATTTATAATCCAATTAGGAAATGTTGCTTTATAATCAGCTAGCTGTGTAACACCTGGCCAAATTTCTTCTGTCGGTGTTTTTAACACACTGAAAATTATATAAAAATGCAATTAATACTTTTACTATATTTATTAATATAATTTTCGAAGTAGTTTAAATGAAACATGTATATTATATTATACCTACTTATTGAAGTTAAATTTTATTAAAAATACAATCATATTATAAATAAAACATTTAAATTTTTATATGAAAATTTAATATAAAACTTTTAATCAATAAAATTTCGAAAATTGCTAAAAAATTAAAAAGTAGAATTTAATCGAAACAAACATTTATATAGATCATTATATATAAATATATAATAATAATGAAATATAAAATATTTTTTAATGAAACTTAAGTTTATAAATGATTACTTGCCGAAATATTCTAAATAATTGATCGATTTCACTATCTCCTTGAAACAACGGCTTCCTTGTTGCCATTTCGGCAAAAATGCAACCAATACTCCACATGTCAATACTACATGTATATCTATTTGCTCCTAAAAGAATTTCAGGTGCTCTGTACCACAATGTTACAACCTCGTGTGTATAAACACGTACTGGTATGCCAAATGCTCTTCCTAAACCAAAATCAGCAACTTTTATGACTCCCTTTTTACCTATTAAAAGATTTTGTGGTTTTAAATCACGATGAAGTACTCTACGTTGATGACAAAATAGAATAGCTCTTGTTATCTGCAAAAATTATATTAAATTAATAATTCTTTAAAAGTATTAGTATCTTAACTATTTTATGAAAAACAAACATATACTTAATATATTATTAAAATAAAAATTGGTAATTTATGGATTGCAGAGTTGATTAAAGACATTTCTCAAATTATAATTTTTTACTGAATTTGATTCTTTAATAAATTTTTATATATTTATTATATAATATATTGACATAAATAGAATTGATTTTTTTTGTATTTATGTAGAATAATTTTTATAAAAATTCTTCAAATTATTAGCTGTCTTCATAGACTAAATTAAAATTTCATTTCTTGAAATTAAATATTTTACTTACTTTATATTTATAAATTTAATTGAATATAGTCATTTTAATTTGTAAACATTATATAAACTATATTAATTTTATATACTTTCTATATATTTTATGACTATTTTTTATCATCTGAATTGAAAATAAAACTCAATGCATTTGAAAGCATGTTAATAGATCACTATAATTCTATAATATTAACGTATGACACAGAGTTTTCAAACTGCTAACTCTTTCTAAACAAATTCTTTAAGTACTTACAAATTATACGATGCTAAAGTGATGTATAATTCTAATTAATAAAAAGACAAAAGAAAATATTTTTATTTAAGACATCCATCTATAAAAAGTTTAAATGGAATAATTATTTACAAAATTAAATTATTTAAAATTTTCATTCTATTGAAGAATAACAACAGACAAAACTAAGAAACTGTTTGAAAAAAAAGATTATATTCACAGTAAATAGTATATGATATTACTATTATATTAACAAAATAAAATAATAGATTATAATAAAAAAATATTATATCAACTGTACATGAAAGGATGAAAACTCTACCAATTATACTTATTAAAAATACTTTAAGTTTATACAATAAGTATTTTATTTTAATTATATAACTAAAATTGTATATATTTTTTATTTTTTAAGTATTTTCTTTCTCTATAAAATATTTAAAATACATTAAATGCTAGATATTTCTAATGCAAAAATAAGTGATAAATAAAAATTATAAACTAATATAAATAAAATAAATATAACATATAAATAGAATGTAATAAAATTTTTTAAAGAGGGCAGTCAGAAATACGTAAATTAAGATTATTGTTGAAATCATATATCAACATACATTACGTTTTTAATCTAATTTTTAATCTTAAATAAAAACAAAAAATTGAATTGTATGCATAAATAGTTAATAAATAAAAGTTATAAATAGTTTTTTTTTACCAAAGAAAACTATCAATACATAAAAGACAAAAATAATAACTAAATATATTACATGATATATACATTGTAAAGTCAATGACAATATTATATGATAAAAATAAAAGCATATAGACTAATGAAAAAGCAAAAATAGATTGTACTATTAAACCAACAAAGATAATTCTTTATAACTTAAAATTATGTAAACAAAATGATATTTGGTCAAGGCTTATGTAAGATATTAAAACTTATAACATACCACTATTTATCTAATTTTATATCAAATATTTTACTTATAATTATAAAACAAGAACCACAACAATGAATTAATTTATGGAAAATGTCATTCAATCCATACTGAGTATTCAAAAATTATCTGCGAAAATATAATATTCATAATAAAATGTATTTGCAATATTTTTAATTCATAAACTATGTGAATAAATATGAAATAATGAAATAAATAGGTAAAAAACAAATTTGATAAAAAATCTAATGTATGAAGTACAACTATGTAATAGATGAAATACAAAAAATCCAAATATATAATGCTAATCCAATTGCATAAATATGCAAATAACACAATATATTATATCATATTATATATAAATCTTTATATTAATAGTAATATGTTAATAAGAAATTAAAATATTTATTTAGTTATTTAAATAAGGATATTTTTTTATATAACTAAACATATGTTTTTATGAAATATTAAGAATTTATTTGAATGACAAATAATAAAACATTCTTTAAAAATCAAACATTTAAATAAGTATCTTTTCATAAATAATCGATAATATATATGAAATTTATAATATAACAAAACAACATTTAATATTCAAATAAAGACAAATGATATAAAATAATATTAACCAAAATAAATTAAAATTATTTATCTTAAATAAATAGAATTTCAAATTAAGAAAATCTAAAATTTTAATATTAATACCTTTGAATGATATTATATCTTCTTCAATATTATAATTACAAATTCTTTTAATTTTTATAACGGGTAGTTGTAAAAAAGAAAAAACTTAATTAAAAAATGTATACAAATTAAACCACTATAAACATTTATTTTTATATAAATTTGAATTTATCAAATTATTTGTTTACTAAAAAAATTAATTAATAATTAATAATTTTATAGCAATTCATTTTTTATACATTTTTAAATAAAATATGAAAATATAAAAATATCTTTAGATATAAAATAATGAAAATTATATTGCTTAAGCACTAAGTCAAATTAATATATTTTATTAAATAAGTATGCCTTACTTGATATAAATATGATTTAACTAATCCTGGGTCCATAAGTTTTTCAGTTCCCAAGTTATCCATATATTTTTTAAGATCCATAGTAAGATATTCAAATATAAGATATAGTTTTGATTCTTCCATTAATACATCCATAAGACTTACAATATTTGGATGCTTTAATTCCTTTAGTAATGATACTTCTCTAATGGCTGTTGATGGAACACCTTCATCTTCACTTTCCAATCGTATTTTTTTCATGGCAACAATTTCACCAGTTTTTTTATGTTTTCCTTTATATACAACCCCATATGTACCTAGTCATTTGAAAATTTTAAGAATGCTATAATTTATTTTGAAATATTAGATTTTTAAATAAATAATAAAAAAATGTTATGGTTAAAAAATCTTTATGAAGAATGCAACAGAAAACAACTAAAATTAAATAATACCTTCTCCAATCTTTTCGATTCTAATGAAATTATCCATTGTATATGTATATTATCAACGATTAATTGATTAAATTACGTATTAATATACTGAGTAAAACTTTCTTTTCGATTTATTATGTGTTAATTTTCCTAAAAAAATTGACAAATACAATAAGCTTAATTTTCAAACTTACATCGAGAATATGCTATGGTACAGTTAACATTTACAACGGTTAAATTCAAAATCTTGAGGATGCCATAATACAGAATGCCTTTCATTTTATTATCCAATTGTAAAACCAAAAAATTTAACCAATCAAAATGAAATCTATATTCGCTCACTGTCGCGATTGGTAAAATTTTTGTTTTTAAATTATTTGATATTTTCCAATAAATATGGCTTTTTAAAGTATTTTGATAAATTAAAATTTGTATAATATTTTTGTAAAATTATTTCAAATAAAACTGATTTAATAACATTATTTTTACATTTTATTACACAGGATTAACTATATTACATAAAAGATATAAATAAGTTTATGTTAAATCATAAAAACGTGAAATAATGTAACTAAACAAAAAACTATATTAGTTATATTAAACAACTTATATTATTTATGATTTTTTAAATTATAACTGAAAATCAGTTTTTTATATAAATAATATGCATTTTGCAACTTTCAAATTCTAGTTATAAAATGAATAATATAAAGTCTAAATTATTACCTCTACATTTAAAACAACTTTAATTACTAGAATTTAGTTAATAATTGTTTTTATGTTTAAATTTTTTCAAATAATTTAATTAATATAAAGTAAGATTTTAAGCGTTATTTTATAACTATATTTTACTATAAAAATATAAAAGAAAATAAAAACGTATCTCCTATTGTACTTGCTTATAGATTATTTTATATAAGTAATATAAATGTTATTAATTAAAAACAAATTATTAGATTTTATTTATTGAAAGTAAAATATAATTTTTATAAGAAGTGAAAATTTAAGTTTTTGATACAATAAATATTCCAAAGTCAACTTTAAATTATATCAATTTATCTTAAATTTAGATAATTATTTAGCTTTTATCATAATAAGATTCTATATTTAATATTCAATATATTTAATACAGTTGTTTTTAAAATAATTTTAAAACTTAGGATATTTATAATATAATATGAAAATGTTATTTGTAATTATTGATTTTATTATTGATATAATTTTAAATCAATTCCAACAGTCTTAAGATTTTTTTAAAATTCTAAATTATAATTTTTTTCATATAATTAAAAAAAAATGTATAATAATTTGATTTAATAACACATATTTATTAGTTCATATATTTTGTTAATTTTATAATTTCTACATTTAATTTTGACACTATTTCTCTTATTTACTAATCTGCCCTTAGGCATCTTTATTAAATAAAGATATTTATATTGATTATAAAATTGTATTCCATCGGTAAATAATTATGTAAAATTAAATAAATTTCATTAATCTATATAAAAAATAATTAATAATTTAACTAAAATTTTGTTATGAATCATTATTAACAATTAATCATTTTATTTATAACATTAAAAATGTATGTTTTACAAAATTTTAATTCATGTTTAATTTTTATTTAAAGAAATATAATTAATATTTAAAAATTTTAATTTTTTTAAATAAAATTGAAAAGAAAGAATACACTGAAAAATTGAAGTTTTATTTGAATAACTAATTCGTTACTCAATAGTCATGAATAACTGCATTTATATTTTTTTTTATCTCATATTTTTTTAAATTAACTGGTATTTAAAGCCTTTTAAACATTTGAAAGATTTATTTATTTAATAATTAGTGATTATAGAAAATATTTTATTCTCAAGAAATTATAAATAATATAAACATAACCGTTTTTATGAATTTATATTTTTAAATTCACCAGTTAAAATTTTAATTATTTTTATATTATTTATTTAAACTTATATACTAGGGAGGATCAACGTACAAAACAAAGAAAGAATAAAAATACTCTGATTCTGTTTATTGGAAAAATTTTTTACATTACACTGGTTTATTTATACAATTAAAAACGCTTATTTTGAACTGAATATCAATATTACGTTATTTATATGTAAATAATATACGTCTACCATGTAATTCCATTAGATACTTTCTTGTAAATCCATAATAACATAAAATCCATAATATAAACCTTATAAATGGAATACATACAGTTAAAGATTTCTTTATCTGTAATTTATTACATAACATTAACAGTTTATTATTTATTAGTAACACGATTTGTACTTAAAAAAGGATAGTTCATAACAAAGTTTTCCAAAAGGTATGCAGGAATTTATCTAGAAAATACTTTGGAAGTGCATCAAGTACATGTGAATTTGAAAAAAGTTTATACAATTTATATAATTTAAAATATGTAAAAATATTTTAATTTATCGCGGAAATGAAAAACTACCACTTGCATAACCAAGACCTACACCCCTCTGTGTATGTGTTGTTGCTCGAGCCACTTCGTATTGTTGCTCCATATTATTAAACATTTCTTCTTGTTTTTTAAGGATATCAGGCTTTGACCCAGATGTTAAATTTGTCGGTACATCTTCTTTAATACCCATTAATCTTTTAAATTTAGCGGTTACTTTACCATCTTGATCGTGAGTAAATGTTGTACCAACCCATGAATTTGCTGTAGATGCAGCTGCAGTCAAAGTTTTATTATCATTTTGTTTCTAAACATTAAAATAAATATATTCAACATATTTGTATTATTCTAGTAATATTCAATATATATGATTTAATATATATTGTAAACGATTTAGTTAATGAATTTTTCAATTAACCTTGTTTGCCCATAGTAATTTCCTTTTTTGGATTTGCTCAGCATATTTTCCTTGTGTGGCTGTTGCCAATGGATTGTAATAATTTTGTTCATGAGAATTATGTATTGTATCGCATTCTGAAGCTTTTATTTCTATACCCAATTTTTCTAATTGTGCCAATTTAGTTTTATTTCTCCCTTCACGATAATTAAAAAGTCTGTGGGATGATGCTCGATCTCTTGATCTGGATCTCGATCTTGATCGTGATCGAACGCGTTCTTTAT
Source organism: Ceratosolen corneri (assembly GCA_030522565.1). Taxonomy (NCBI): domain Eukaryota; kingdom Metazoa; phylum Arthropoda; class Insecta; order Hymenoptera; family Agaonidae; genus Ceratosolen; species Ceratosolen corneri. The sequence continues at coordinate 26,099 of JAPYYT010000537.1, forward strand.
CTCGAGATCGTCTGTCATCCCTATGACGATCTCGAGATTTTTCATCCTTTAAATGTCGTCGATCTCTATCCCTATCCCTATCTCTATCTCTATCTCTATCTCTGCTTCTGTCTCTACTCTTATCTTTGACTCTTTCTCGATCTTTATCTCTGTCTCTATCACGATCTCTTCGCCTCTCCCTATCATCTTTTCTATCTCTAAAAATAATAAAATTTATTTTAAGATTAGAAATTTTAGTGCATAATGTTTATTAATAAATTTGTTATTAAATAAGAAAATTTGATAATAAAGAGTTTTCACCTGTCTTTTCGATCATCACGATGATGATCTCTTTCACTTTTATCATCATTTTTATCTTCTTTATTAGATTTATCTTTGCGCCTATCACTGTCCCGATATTTTTTATCATCTCGAGATTTTTTATCATCATCTTTATGTCTTTTTGATTCTTTATTATCTTTGTAATCATTTCCACGTCTCTTATCGTCGCTTTTTTTATCAGAACTATGCCTACTAATTTTTTCATATTTATCTACTTTACTCTCATCTGACTTATTGTTTTTATGATCATCGTGAGAACTTGAAGAACGCTCTTCATGATCTATTCGCCTGTAAAACGATTACGTTCTGCAGGGGTATACCACACAGATTCGAATTATTATATAGTTCAATTACGAATCGTGCAATAGGATGAATGCATTAGAATGCATACTTAAATTTTAAAAGTGTGGAATTAAATGAAAACTACATTTTATTTATATAAGTAGTTAGATATTATCTGAGCATTGAATGCAGTTTTCATTAAAGGCATATTAATACGCGCATATACAAAAAATAAATTGTTTTTCAAAGTTTATATTTATTTATTATATAAAAAACTAGAAAACTTGCATGATCCTTAATACTACTTGATTTATATTTTTACAAAACATTAAAAAATACGAGATTTGCTTATTTCTAGCTTGAAATTTTGTACAAACTATTTATGAACTTTTTATAAAATTACATTAATATTTGACCCAATATATTAACTTGTGAAAAAGCTACTTTATAAAATATAAGTAACACCACTAATATACAATTGTACATTAATTTAGTGTTGACTATTATTTTATTCAATACATTTTTAGTATATTTAACTACAATATACAAGTTTATAATTTGAAATACAATGAAAACGTTTATAAAAACTTGTATATATGTGTACAAAAATTTTTAATTATTTAAGTAAAATATATTTATCCACTTTTGATATTTGTTGAATTATTACAACAGTATTATTGTAATTTTACATAATTAAAACAATAATCTAAAGTAGAATACCCAATTGTTACTTTTGAGATCTATTGAAAGCATTTGGATTATCAGTACGAAATGTGAACAATATTTAATCAGCATAATCATACTGAAAATTCCAATAAATTCTAATATATGGAAAACATAAACAATATTTATATTTATGTAAATCATTGAATGTTGGTTAAATTGGATATACTAAAATTTATAAAATTTAAAGTTTTTAGCATTAAACAAAATTTTTAAAAAACCATGTATTTTTAATAATACTTCTATCTTCTTTACAACAAGTAAATTATCTAATTATGACTTTAACTAAATATAGTTTAAATAAAATTTAACCAGTAATAAATTAATAATAATACATTAAGACAAAATACAATTTTGCTAATATTATAATATTTGATCATTATTTATTAATTTATTAGTATAAAAAATTCTACTATTCCATAAATATTTAATAAATGATATAGTATTTCAAAATATAGTATCTGTTTAAGTAACTTTTTATGAATTATTTTTAATCTTAATTACTTTCTGTCTGATAAATTAATAAGATGCATAATAGTTACAATAATAATAATTACAATAATTTTATATTTAATCCTATAATACATTAAAATTAAAACTAAATTAATATTAAATAATTTATATTTTGTGAGTATAGTACCATAATAAAATACTCACGAAGACAATACTCAAAAAGAAATAAAATAATTTGAAATAGTATTTTATTATAAAGGCAATAGTTACAAATGAAATTTAGTATTCATGTTTTCTAAATTAAATTTAAATCTATATAATTTCAAATATAATTTGAAGCTTGAATATATGTAATTTCTGCCCAATTAACAAATAAATTTATAAATGCAAATACTAGACATGCATATTAAAATAATGAATTTCTCTTTGAGTAAAGTTACTTAACAATTTTATGCAAATTTCTATATTAAAATTTCTATATTAAAAAATTCAATTTAAAAATACACTACGTTTATTACAATTATTAACAATATTAAAAGAACTGATTTATTAAATACTTTTAAAAACTATTAAAACCTTACTATGTATTGTGTAAATTTAATATTTATATTGAATCGCCATAAAACATAAAAATTTGATAAAATATTTTTAATAGTAAACCAGTATACCTCTGATCTGGAAGTGAAGTAGCATTTCTTGTAGAAACCAACCGATGGGAACCTGATAGAAGTGATCTAAGAGGACTTCTTTCACTGTCTGAATTATCTGAAGAATTGTTGTTGTTGCTTTCCTACATAAATCATATATTTTTTATTATCAATAAAATGATAAAAATATTTGATTATCTTAAATAAATCCATTCCAAAACCAAATGTTTCCTAAAATTTTCAAAGTCTAACGTATATATAGAACAAGGGAAATACATTCGCTCTTTAGTTAGTAGAATTTTTAAACATTGTTCTTTGGATTAAAAAATGTTAATTTTAAATTTTGTTTTAAATATATAGCTTAAGTTTTAACACAACAAAATTAAATATTTGAAGTGTAAAAGAAAATAACAATTTATAAAACTACAAAAAAATATATATGCATTATTTACTGTTAAAAAATTCATAAACCATACCAAGAATGCCTGCTTTCCAAATAAAATTTTATTTTTATGTATTTTTTAACACCGAATCCTTGCTTAATGTATGTTTCCGTGATGATCATTTCAATTTTTTTGTAAGAGTTACCTTCTGGCAGCATCTTCTACTTACCTAAATCTTCGTAATAGGACTTGGGGGTAGTCTTGAAAGACCCTTGCACAGCATTGACCTTGCCGAGGTGCGTAGATATTGTATCATGAATTACGAACAGAGCTACGTGTTAATATTATCTCACGAAATGGTACTAATCCCATTAATTTATATGCATTTTAATTTGTAAATAATACCTCACTTTTTAATTTTGCTTTATAAAGTTTAATTTTTTTTAAACATATTTATAAATTATAAACTTAAACTTAAAATGTTAAATCCGATAATTTAAAACCAATAAAATCAATTAGTTACATATAAAAAAATATATCGTTTTAACAAAAAATTTTATGAGAAAAACAATATTAATAATAAAAGAAGGTCAATTTTGTTTTAGTGTTCAACAAGATTCGTGAGTAATATATGAGAACTCTTACCCGATTATTTAAAATATTAAAAATTATATAAATATAAAATATTATTTATACCTCACTCATGTCCATTGGTACTGGATCATAAATTGCATCATTCACTCTTGATTTATGAACTGCATTTGTCAACTAAAATAAATGATGATAAAATATCAACAAAAAATTTCAAATAAATTACTTATAAAGAATAAAGTGTATGGAACTAATAATAAATATTCATATATTAACAAATATATTAATAATCATATTAATAAATTTAAGATTAATAAATAAAAGTGTATTAGCATATTAATGAATAAAAAAACATGAATTATAGATTCTATAAAAAGAAAATTAAATTAATTTCAGAAAATATTTAAAAATCAATAAATATTATTGATTGTAGTTAAAATACGTCTTCACTACTATGAAACTAGTTACGGGATACAAGTAACATTTAATTGTATAGTTATTAAACAAAAAAATTTAATATATAATCTCATATAAAACAAAGTACAATAATTTAGTTTATTCAAATGCCAAAAACATTTTTTTTTATTTAGCCGAAAACAACATGGCCGAGTTAGTGGATGAAATACAAAGAGAAATGAAGTACTTTTTGGGTTGAAACCTATGCTCAGTGGAACATACACGATAATAAGCAATGTTCCTATCGGCAATTGTTTATAGAAAAGAGAGAAAAGAAATTACATACCCCGTCATTAGAATCGTTACTGTTCTCGCCATCACTGCCATAATTCATCAGAGAGTTCATGATGGTTGCGATCCGTTTTGTTTCAGGCGGAGCAATGTACTCAGCACGTACACAATTGCAGTAAAAGTAAACCAGTTAATTAATTAGTTCAAAATGTCGAAAAACAATCAAAGTTTAATAATTGGTAAAAGTTACGCGCACGAAAACTAGTATTTTAAATTCAAATTGTAATTGTAAATTATAATCTTAAAAGTTTAATTTAAAACTTATACTTAAATAGTTAACCGCAACTCGAAAACTTAAATGTGTAACTTAATTTGAGATGCCAGTCATAACATGCAAACGGACGTATTGACCACCAGCGTATAACGTATTTCTCTTCCATAGGTAGAAGAGTAACCGGATCATGTATACGCATACATTGATATTGTTTTAAGCAATGTAATATGCACATATACGATATTAATATGAAAGATATATTTTTGTTTATTGAAAATAGAATTTATATTCTATAAGTATATATTCTTAATAAAAATAAATCAATTTTAAAAAATTCTTACAAACAAATTTATATAATTGAATGAACCCAGGGATCAAATTATGTGTTCATAAACGCATGCGCATCTTTGTATCGTGTATTGTATATAATTAATTGTATATCTTAATTATACATGTTATGTAATGTATGACAATAAATTTTTTTCAAATATCAAATAAATCTATTCTGGATTTTTTAAAACACCTGATTAATATTTTAAAAAATTAAATGAACTAATAGATACACTTGGCGATGCACACATATATATATATAATGTATAAAATACAAACGGAATATACATTTTTTAAATATAAACATAGAAATATATATTTTACTAATTTTTTAATGAATTATTATTTTGATTTTGACTAGTAAAAAATAGAGATAATTAGAAAAATTATAAATTAAATATAAAATTATTTTTGTTACAAATTTATTTTAAAAAGTTTATTTTAAAAAATTTATTTCTATCATTTTTATTAACTGTTGTATAAAATTTTTATTTTATTGTTCTTTTAACTTAAAATGAATTTCTACTTTTATTGCAATCCCTTTACTCATACTCGTGAAGTTCTTAACTAGTTCAGATGCTTTTGGTTTTATAGGTCTTTCGTATCTTTAAATGCCGTAATATGACGTTATCATCATTTAATATAGGTAATATGATGAGTAACATGATCATCTAAAATATTTAATAAAGAAGAACAATGTTAATGCAATGATATCCCAAATTATTTAGACATTCTGAAAAATAATTTAATTTGTTTCACATCAAAAATGAGAACCAGTCAAGTGATAAATAGGTCTTTAATTCATTTGAATTAAATAAGCTATTTACTACTATATATGTTCATCATTAAACAAGGACTACCATTAACTGTATAAATTCTATTTATTATTACGTATATTTATAACGAACTGGTTGACACACAGTCATATATATATATATATATTTATTTATAGCAATTCAAATATGTAAAATTAAATAAAAATTTAATTTTGAATTACATCATTCAATAACATCAAATCTCATCAATTTTGAATGTTGTATCTGTTTTTTGACTAAATTTTCCATATTACATTGTTTTAACCAAAACAAAATCAGGTACAAAAATAAAAAATAATTGCTAATATAACTTATCCTCTGCGTAATAAACTTACATAATTAAATGTAATTAATTTTGCTTATAAAGAATAATCAAATACATAATAGCAGTAAATATATTTTTCAAGTTTAATTTTTCAGAACTATGTGATAAAATTAAATATTAGAGTATGTTATATCATTTCTTAATTTGGTGTCTATTAAAGTAATAATAAAACAAAAGGAACAATTTAATTTTTATTTTTTATCTAGTTAATAGTTTGTGTGATACCCTATATTGCAGAAATAGGGTACACTAATCCATTCACATATTTATAAATATATATAATACTTGAAATTTTATTTTTTATTGAATTTAATACTTCATTCCTCAAAAAAAAAAGAATATATTAAATGATTACAAAGTATTATAAACTATGCTAATTAATTTTAAAAAGTGAAAAAAAAATAATTTTCTTAAACTTTAAGCATAGTATGTTTCTTAAAAAAATATATAATAGAAAGGTCTTTTGTTGTTTCATTCACTATTTTAATTTAATTATATTCTTAATCTTAATTATCAGTTCATTTTATTAATATCAAAATGTCAAATAATTTTTTTAATATATATTGATATATTTTATTTAATATATTTTAATTAATTAAATGAATTAAAGACCTATTTATCACTTGACTGGTTCTCGTTTTTGATGTGAAACAAATTAAATTATTTTTCAGAATGTCTAAATAATTTGGGATAACATTGCATCAACATTGTCCTTCTTTATTGAATTTCAAATTATTTGTATAAATTCAATAACATTTGAATATATTTTAATAAATTTGGTTATTCATGATTATATTTAAATAAATGAAATTGTTTGTTTGTTATAACTTTGATTGTTTTTAAACTGTATTAAAAACAAACTCTATTTGATAACAGATTAAAAATATCATTTCGTTAAAACATTTTATTAAAAATGTTGTCTATATATATAGAATAAATTTAGAATAAAAGATAATATAATTATTTTCAGAACTAAATGTCTCTTACCTTATATAAACGAATAAAAAAGTATTGCAATAAATATTACCAAAACCGAGCACTTTTAAAGATATTAAATATTAATGGCAATTCAAATCTGTTATTCTATTTTTGTTAATTCATTAAAAATTAGATCTCTAGTACATAATAACATTAATTAATACATACATAATTACATAATAAAATTATCTTGTAACATATATTCATACCTTTCATATTACAAAATTTGAAATAAAAAATTTAGGTATGAATATTTTTAAATTTTACAATTATTTAATATTAATATTTCAGCAATAAATTCAATAACAAAAGTAGTAACTTATATTAGTTTTATATTAGATAAGACTATAATATAATAAATTGATTATACTGATACATTTTGTAGTCTGGATCAGAATGATCACTATTTCTCAAACACCATACTGAGGCGTATAGTTGGATGATTGTCCTTAAGTATTGTGTAGGTCCTTCTCTATAGGTAAAGCAAGACTAAAAATCAATTGTATCCTTTGCTACCTCACTTTAGTTTCTAAATTTTTTCTTTTATTAAAAAACTCTTTTTTTTTAAATTTCCATTTACTCACTTTATTCGTTACACATTCATTATGTACTGACAAATTTGGGGGATGTAAAAAATAAAATTGAAGGTAACTATATTTAAAAATATGATTAATTCAGCATATATAAATTTATTAAATTTAATATAGTTTTATTAAATAATTATACAATGATTCTGTAGCAATATTAATATAATTATTTTATTTACTTAATAATTATAATATATACAGTAAACTCTTCGGTATTATTCATGTCGCCATAATTTATATTAGACTATATAATATAATAAATTATAAACACAGCTCACTATATTTATATATCTGCATGATGAATGTTAATCAGAAACTTAAAAATTTATACTATTATAATCATTTTCACAGTTGCGATGTTTTTGTTTTTTTCTTTACAATATGATTTTATTTTTGTATGGTTTCATAACATTAGTATCAGAACTATTGGGAGTTCTACAATGTCAATAAATTTTCGCGCCATTATTATTTACATAATTGCACATAATAGTTGCAAAATGATCTCGCTTACAATGCGTGCGCATGCGTGAACTTATATGTAATGTCATGCAATTGTAAAATCATATTTTTCTTCTAATAATCCAAACTAAATAGTATTTTACTAGTAGTTATTTGTAAATTATATGCATATTGTCAGTAGTTATATAAGTCTTTTATTGTTATACAAAATGCAAATTAAGAATATTTCTAAAATTTTGACGAAAAAAATTAATAATAAAGTATAAAAAGTTGAAAAGTGTATATAATTAGAATTAGGCGCGAAGATTCCTAGACATACGTAATGTTTACGTAAAATTACATAATCACAATAGCATTGATGTTACACGATAAAAATTTCGAGTTCACTCTGCTCCGTATATTGTAGTTTCATTTATTTCGTCCAATGCAATCAACTTTGATGAACTTAATAATTTTTCATAGGATTGCTTTTGTTTTATAAAAATTTCAGAAGACAATGCTGTACAACACAATCCGATAGAATCTAAATTTCTATCGCGACAGAGTACTCTTTAATTAATAATTCTTTACACACATGCCACAAAACACACAACACGCGCGCGCGTTTTTATTAAATCTAATTGTCATTTTTAAAAAATATATGTGCTTTGCTTGCCTCAAAAGAGGTTTCTATTGAATTTTTTTTTCGAAATTCTATGCAACAAGATAATGTGCATAATAGCACGACAGACACTGTACAAAGAAATTGTAATTCTCATAATAGAAATATACACTGATTAATATATGAAATGCAATATTCATTTTATCCAACATTGAAACAATGAACGGGAGCCATGTTTTTTATCAAATGATAAGTGATTTGAATAATTGGATAGAAATAGAAAAAAATTCAAAAATATACCACGATAATTGTAAAATTGCACAATTTCGTCATGAAAATGTGGAAAATAATTTTGCTGAGAAAACAAACATGTAAATTTTATACAGCAAAAGTATATTCCTGGTGTACATCATTAATGTAGCATTTATTTTTTCTTTTACTTTATTTTTTAAAGTAGTTAAAAAAAATCATTTACTGCTGTCTCATGTGATGATTCTCGACTTACAAACATTAAAATCGCTTTCCATTGAATAGCGAGATAAAAATTACATCAACAAATGTATATTGAACTCAAATAAATATTTATTCAAGTATAGTTAAGCACATATTTATTTACATATGCATTTGTCTCACGAAACAGCGTTCTTTTTTTAATCAAATAAATACTTATTTGAATCATCCTGTACACACAAACGCACTCGCCATACATACACTTATAAGCATCACGCATTTATTTTAATATAATAATTGCGTATTCATTGCGAAAAAGTGAGACGCATACCCATGAGGCATTGGTAAATGGAGAGAAAGAATTCTCTATTTCTTTAATAACAGTATTACAAATTTTAAGCTGATGGCAAGAAGGGCACTATGAATTAGCGTTGGGTGGTGGACGTGGTCTATCGTAGTCTCTGCGATAGTCCTTGTTCGGTCGCCAATCAGCCTGATAACTATCTCCCGGGTAATTTCGGCCTCCTCCGGTACCACGGAAGTGTGATGATGGTATGTCCGCGGGGTATCCACTACCACTACTACCACTTCCACCACTGCCGCTATAGCTTCCTGGACCACCATAACCATATCCGGCCGGGCCACTTGGATATCGATAATAATCACTAAAATCATTACTGTTTAGTTTATTTTTATTTAAAACTTACTTATTATTTTAAATAATTTGATTTAATATATAGTTGAGCATCTTATAAATATAATGACAGATCAAAACAAATTTAATCAATTTTGCTATAGAAAATACATATTTATGCATCTACTAAAATTTAATTATAAGTAAAAATTAACTTACTTTCCTCCTCTTTTTTCATTCATATGCATTCGATCGCGATCTCTATCTCTGTCTCGATGATATCCACTTGACATCCTGCTATATAGATCAAACCTATCGCGTTTGTGATCTCCAAATCTATAATAATTTGAACTATTTGTCAGTGTATCATAATGGTTTGAATTATCAAATATTTCATTTTATAATATAAAAAGTTATAAATATTTTATTTTTTTAAAATATCAAACAATATCAATTCTAATGGAATGAAATGAAACTGTTTACATACATTAAACTAAAATTGAAACATAAATGTGTTTTAACAAATTTTTTCTCTTACACTTATAATGTTTACATCTACAAGATTTTACGTGTATACATAAATTTATTTTTATTTTAAATCAATAAAAAAAATCTGTATATGTTTACCTAGTATCACGTGGATCTCTATCTCTAGATACCCAATGTTCTTCGTCTCTTCCCCCACTGTAATGTCCAACATATCCGCCACTGTCTCGTCTAACTCTCTCATCCTTTATTACATTCAATCTATCCATATTTCTATCTCCGTGACTTCTATCTCTATCTCTATCTCTATCTCTATCTCTATCTCTATCTCTTTTTGAATCTTTGTGTTTACTGATGGAAATATCCTTTTGTTCTTTGTTGTGTCGTGGAGCCGAGTCAATGCTATTTGTATTCGATGTTGAGTTTTGACCAGCCGTGACTGGCGTTATCGTGATAGCACCGATTGTTACAGAAGAGGAAGTGCCGATATTACCTAACGTAGACGCAGAAATCATGTGTTTTTTTAATGATAAATTACAACTGTTTGAATTCTCTTCGAAATCTTCTGCTCGACGTTTTGACGCTCGAACTTCCTTATTTCCACTTTCATTTGAACTTTTACAATTATGCTTGTCATCATATTTCTAAAAAAATATAAGATAGTAGTATTATTCTTTTATTTTAAACAATTATATATAAATTTTAAAAAGTAAATTAATTTTTTTTATTTTTTATTTTCCAATTATTTAGCAAAATAATGTCAAAATAAATAAAATATAAATTCAAAAAATCAAATTAATTCACAAAATAAAATAAACTCATAAAATCAAAATTATTAGTACCTTTGTAATATTAGTCTCATCTTTTTTCTCTGGACTTGATGTTGCACTACCTCCTTCTTTTTTTGTTGCATGTTTATATAATTTATAAAGTTTTTTTGCATCAAACTCCGTAAATTTAGATACAAAATACCATAAATTACTACGCCATTCTTTTATTTGTTCTGGATCTTTATATTCAGAGAGACAAGTATTTATTTGATTGCCAATTTGTACAAGGCATTGACGAGTGTGAGCCACTTGTTCAGACTCACTCAACGATTGATCAGGTCTATCTAAAGCTTTTAACGCCTTTTTTACAGGTCGCATTTTTTCTTTACACTGAAAAACATATATCATTAAAATTATTTAATAGTCCAGTACAGTTAAAACATAAATTAAAAAAATTCACCTCATTAAATATAGATGGATCTAGATCTCCTAGAACATCAAGTGCTCTTGGTTCATTATTTGCAGTGAAATGCATTGGTCCAGATTGTTTAGTTTTCTTATTCTTTTTGCCTTCTTTTTTTTCTTTTTTAATTTTTTTTTCTTTTTTTTTATCATCTACTACTATATCATTTTCTTCTTTAATTTCTTTTTTAATAATGACTACTTCATCTTCTTTCTTCACTGGCTGCTATATTTAACAAAATTATATGCAATTTTCAGTCAATATAATTATTCAAAATAGAAACATGAGATTTTATTTTTACCTTTTCAATCTTTGGTTTGTATTTTTTTTCATCCGTGGAACTTTCATTTTCTTCAATTATTTCTTTAGTGATAGCAGCTTTTATATCCTTTGTTTTTCTAGGCTTTCTTTGTTTTGCCTAGAAAATATCGATAATTTCTAAATATTAAATTATCTTCAATTTATATATAAAATTATACAAAAACTGATTTATTATATTTATTAAAACCATTTTAAAATTTTTGATAAATTGACTTTTTAATACATAAAAGTATTTTGTAGTATCATTTGTAAGATTATATTAATAAATATCTGGTTTATAACAAACGTAAAATATTTGAAATTAAGCTATATGAAAATATCACAAAACTTTCTGAAATTGTTAAAACATTGACATAAAATTTTTCATAAAATAAGTTTTTTGAAATTTTGTCATTATTTAATTTTGATGCTTAAATCCTTAAAAATATCGGAAATAAAGGAAATTGGTTGTTTTACCTGGGAGAATGGATCAAAGGAAAAATTATTATAAAAATTAGTCTGTAAAAAAGGATGTTCTTTTAGAAAAGTAAAAATAAATCAAACAGAAAATTTAAATAAACAAAATCTTACAACTCCAAGTTTTTGATCCATTTGCTTTTTCAAAATTTTTAAAAGATATTCTCCACGAGCTTGAATTCGCTTAATTTGTGCTTTACTGCCATTAAGAAGTATTTTATCCCCTAGTTTCAAACTTTCATCCATTTTTATTGCTTCCCAAGAACCCATTCCATGTTGATAAATTCCTTTTAACAATCTAGTATCATCTTCTATTGTCCATTCACACTCAAAGTTTGCTGCTTTCACTCTGATAAAAATTAAACATAAATATTACATATTTTGTTTTGTACACAAAAGATATATACACAATTTATATATATATATATATATACATTGTAATTTTAATTTGTAGCTTTTTGACATTATAAAAATAGCAAGTTAGATTATAAGTTATAGATTATATATTGTATATCATATTATATATATTGTTTATATTTTATACATACTTGATATCTAAATTCCAATTGATTCTTTGTTCAATATTCATAGGAAGGGCTTGATCTAGTGGTTCAAGTTCTGAAACAGCAGTACTGAAAGATTTTGCATTAACCATAACGCCGCCTAATTTAAACGTAGGTCCTCGACGACGTTTTCGCCCAGGTCCTTTGCTCTCGTCATCATCGGTTTTATTTTCTTTGGAAAAACTACTTTCAGATTCAGCTAAACAAGCTTCACAGCGTGAGCGTAATTGTTCCGCCAAATAAGAAAGTTCGGACATCGGCTTTTCATTTAGTTCTGCATCTGCTGCTATTTCATCCAATCTTTTATCCGGTGCAGGAAACTTTTTAAAACTTTTTATGAATCGTCTTATCTATAATAAAAGTTATATGTATAATAATTATTACTCAAAAGTGTTGATAAAACATTCATACTGAGAAATACTTAACAAAGGTATATTAAACGAAAATTCATATTTAAAATGTATACTAATATTGTAAAAAATGTATAAAACTACAATAATTTCTATTACAAACTACATTTTAAAATTAAATAATTGTTTTAAATATCATCACAAAAAGTATCGTTTTTCCTTGATAAAAAATATTATTGTTCTATAATAATATAAGACAAATTAATTACCTCAACATCAGTAAAACTTTTAACGTTTTCTCGAGGTAACATTCGTGGTCTTCCTCGTTTTTTAGGTCTACCATCATCACTACCATCTTCATCGCTTCCTGAATCTTCATCTTCTTCACTTTCGTCGCCTGATTGAGTCTTTTTTTTTCTTCTGCCTTTATTTTCACTTTCATTGATTTGTTGTAACGTTTTTCGACTTCTAGGTGGAAGATATAAATCTTCCATTTCCTTGGATTTTTCAGCTTCTTCTACTTTAGCTCTAAAGTTTTCGGGAATAATTTCAGCCTAAAAATAAATATATTTAAGTAAATAAATACTACATATTAATTATAAAGTTATAATGAAAATTTTTAATTTAATTTTATATAAATATAAAAACTGAAGATAATAGTTACCCAATCTTTACTTTCATCATCATTTTCATTTACTTGGGGCGTAATTTCAGATTCCTCTTCAAAAGCTGCAAAACTTGCTACTTTAAATGCTGAAAGTAATTCATCTCCAACTGTAGTGGGTCCTTCATCTCTAGTTTCAGCTCTCCTTAAGATTTCATCAATATCGCACTATAAAATAATAAAATTGAATTCATAAATGATAAATATTATTTTGTTGATATAATTTCTTTAAAAAATGTTATACCGTAGGTTCCTCATCTCCATCTTCTTCGTCTTTAAACAACTCTTCTGCACCAAACTTTAAAATAGCACTTAAATCTTCTTTATTAAATGGATTACTATTAGAATTTGAACCTTTTTTATCTAGCACTGTTCGACCAGTAGTATCCATCCTTTGAATAACTAAATGATCAAGTACCATTTTTTGTTTAGCACGTTCAACAATTTCTTCTTCTACTGAACTTTTTGTTACTAGTCTATAAATATTAACCTGTAAATATAATGTATATTGAAACATCGTTAATTGAAAATAATTTTATATAAAGTTGAAATTTAATCAATAACTGAATAGAACTTTATTATATTAAGAACTTTTATTATCTATAACATTACTTGATTTTTTTGACCAATTCTATGAGCTCTAGCTTGAGCTTGTAGATCATTTTGAGGATTCCAATCAGAATCAAATATAATAACTGTGTCAGCAGTAGCTAAATTTATACCAAGCCCACCTGCTCTAGTGGATAATAAAAAACAAAAATCTTGAGAACCGCTTGCATTAAAGTGATCCAGAGCTTGCTTTCTTAATTCTCCTTTTATACTTCCATCAAGTCTTTGGAAAGGAAAATGTCTCTTCTGAAGATATTCACTAAGAATATCTAACATCCTAACCATTTGACTAAAAATCAAAACGCGATGACCAGTCTCTTTGAGTCTAACTAAGAGTTTATCTAACAAGACTAGTTTGCCAGAGCCACGTATTAGTTGTTGTAGATAATCATCATTATTATCTTTTTTATCATTTTCATTTGGTTTTGTAAGAAAAGCATGATTACAGCATTTCTTTAATTCAATTACAATATTTAAAAATGTAGATGTTGAACCCTTGTTGCCTTTTCTCAAAGCATTGAAATTTTTTGTCAAAATCCACTTATAATATTGTTTTTGCAAAGAAGTCATTTCAACACGTAATATTTGTTCTACTTTAGCTGGTAAAGATTTTTCAACATCTTTTTTTACCCTTCTTAAAATAAAAGGCTCTAATTGTTTGTGTAATTTTGAATATCCTTTTTGAGCAGCATTATCATGTTCTTTTTCAAAGTCTTCCCATGAATCAAATCTATACGTTTAATATAATGAATAATTTTCTACAAAACACATTTTAAATGATACTAATAAAAAAAGTACTTACTTAAGTGGCATGATAAAATGTAGTAAAGCCCATAACTCTTTTAAACTATTTTGTAAAGGAGTTCCAGTAATAAGAAGACGATGATTTGTATGAAATTCGGCCAATGCTTTATATAATAATGAATCGTCATTTTTTAGCCGATGGGCTTCATCAACTAAAAGTACAGCCCAATTTAAAACACCTAAAAAAGCTTTATCCTTGAGAACAATCTCATATGTCGTCAATATTGCATTAAATTTGAGTCTTTTGGAATCATAACACCACTCATATTCCCTAATCTAATTAAAAATAATAAAAAAAATTCCTATTAACATAATATATCAATTTATTTAAGGAGAAGTGTTTTAATAAGAATAACTTATAAATTGTTTTTTTAATTTCTTTTTATTAATTTTTTTATTAAACGAAGGCTATATAATCAATTAAAATGAGAAATTTATGTTATAAAACGAGTAGTATGTTCATATTATTATTCTTATTGTGCAAACATTTTTAAAAAATTTTATTCTGTATAATAATAATTTGGAATAACAATATAAATTTTTGACCATTTTTAATTTTTTTTTTAAATTTTATATAATTAAATAACTAATTATTACAATATACTTCTCCTTACAGGTAACAGAAATCATTTTTATTAAAAATAAAAAAATCTTACTACATTCCGAGAATGAACATCTCCTAGGTAAGTTACAAAATTCATATCTGGAGCCCACTGAACCATTTCTCTTTGCCAAGATGTCATTGTTGATAGAGGAACAACTAATAAAAATGGACCATGAAGTTGCTGAGAATGAAAAAGGTAGTAAAGGAAGCAAATTGTTTGAATGGTTTTACCAAGACCCATTTCATCAGCTAATATTACACTGTAATAAAAATATTAAATCACTCCATTTAACTTAAATGTAAATTATAGTTAACTATTATTGACTGAATCAATAGTATTGAGCAGTTAATTTCTAAATTATATTTACCTATTTTCTTTACACCATGAATGAATCATCCAATTTAATCCATCCATTTGGTAATCTCTTAGAATACAATTTTCATCTTTACCCATGTAATTTGGTTGCTCTTTCAATTGATGAAATTTAGGTCTATATTTTAAGACTTTACAATGTTTACTAGGTGTTCTTTTAGAATCTTCGCGATCGCGAAATTCTTGAATTTTTTCCGGCCATTTTTTAATTATTAGAGCACCATCTTCCCAAGTAGCTTCTGAGTAAGGTAAACTTTCCCATTTACAATAATAGTCAGGATGATCAGAGTCAGGCTTATCAGCTTCAGCTAAATAAAAAAATGTAGAATGTTAAGATAGTTAGATATTATTTTTAAATTGAAAATAAAAATAAAATTTTACCAATAATACGTTCAACATTATAGTAACTTTTTAAAAGGTCTTGTTGCAATTCTAATTGACATTCAAAATAATCTATATCCTCAGGACCTGCGTATTTTTTCCATTGTTTAATATCTTGTTCTCGTTTGATAAAGTTTTCTAATTTTTTTATTCCTTTTACCTATATAATTTAAATATAATTTAAAGTATCTTTTAAATGCATTTATATTTATTTAATGCACGTACCTTCTGAGTTGTTAAAGAATCTTTTGATTCCCATGTATTGTGTATATATGACCAACTCTTCCATTTTATCAAGTACTGAATTTCAGTCTCTTCACCCTCCAAGTTTTCAGGATTTTGATCTCCATTTTCTTCTACCGCATAAATAGTTGTAACATTCCCCACAACTATCAATAAAATAATTATTAGATTTATTTGATCATAATATTTATTAGTGTTATTTAAGATTTATACCTCCTTTCTTTCCTGTTCGTTGACCCAGAATTCTTTCTATAGTTTCTGCATTATCAGGTTCTGTGGGTTCTAAAGTCGTTTCATCTACTTCCATAAGATCTTCACTATCAGTTCCAACTTCACTTTCCTCTTTATAACTTACTTGTGCACCTGTTCTTCTAGTTACTTGTCTATTTTAATAAATTTAAATAAAATATTTTTACAATAATTTGATATATCATCAGATTACATATTTTATTATTCTGTAATGCTTTCATTTATTTAAATAGTTTATCTATTATCTTAGTAACTTCATTCTTTTTAAAAGCATATCAATATTATATTTACTTATTTATTTTAACGAAAGTATATAAAGTATAGATAAAAAAATCATTGAATAATAAAGTAAGTCCAAAAAGTAAAAATAATTCTTAGACACTTGTATAAAATTTGAAGATTGGAAACCAGATTACTAAAATTATTAAATAAATGTTTAATTTTTTAATATATTTTGTTCTAAATGTCTTATCAATAATATTAAAGATATACATTTAAACTAAATGAAGAAGAACTACTGTACTGATTGTAGACAATTGATTATAAAATAATATATATATGCATCTGACTTATTATTATATTATATTTTAATTAAAAATAAACCTTCTTTCATCACTATCATAAGAAGAATTATCGGAAGATTCAGAAATACGTTTTTTTCTTGTTTTGGCCTTTTCTTTGGCCTTTTGTGCAGCTCGTCGATTAATTGATTTACTAGGAGGTGGTCTTTTTGTTTCTGCATCTTCAGACTCTGATTCTGAACTTTCAGAATTCCATGTGTTTCGTGGGTTACTGTAATTAATTTAATTTATATAATATTTAATCAATTATTAAATAATAATTAATTAAATAAATATCACTTACAATTTTATTAATTATAATTAATTATACTATTAGTTTATAAGCATTAATACAATCATAAAAATTCGATAAAATAATATTTTTCTTTATTATAGACTATGATTTATATATTTCAAAATATACTATAAAAACATCCCAAAAAGAACAAAATATAAAATTGAATTTATGATACTGATGAATTAGTAAAATTTAATTTTATTATTTACTAAAATTAGTAAACGAAATAATAAAAAAAAGTCTGACTAATCAACCAATTACGAATAGAAATGATTACAAAGTATTATAAACTATGCTAATAAATTTTAAAAAATGTAAAAAAATAATTTTCTTAAACTTTAAACGTAGTATGTTTGTTTAAAATTTTACACTGATATGTATATATTACTATTAATTTTTATATTTTTGTATATATGAATAAAATTATTTAGCAAAAAATTCCAATTTATTAAAGATGGTAGTATTAAACTTTAGAATGCGTACTTGAAATATATTTAGCCTTATACAACAAACATTATTTATTAATACTAAAGTAAACAAAGTGTTTGTTATATACATACATTAAATAACATTTAAAAAATTTTAAATATTTGAAAAAGATTAATTTAAAAAAATGTTTAAAATGTTAATTATCCATATTTCATGATAAATGCTTGATCTAAATAGTCTTATGATTACCAATAAATTACGTTTCTCTTATCTGAACAATTACTAATTATTTTTATATTTTGGAAAGGTTTTTTTAAAATAAATTTTATATTCTAAAAACATAAGTAATTTAATCCATTTTCGTTCATAAAATTAAATACTTTCATATTTTGTAGAAAATTTTAAACAAAAACTTTTATTTTTTATTTTGTATCAAAATTATAAAAATGATTATACAAATTAATATAAAATTTTATCGTATAATATATTAAAACTAAATTATAATTCTACAATTTTTACATAAATTAATTTTTTGATAATTTTTAAATACTTAAAGCAATAAAAAATAGAAATATATATATAATAGAAAGGTCTTTTGTTGTTTCATTCGCTATTTTAATTTAATTATATTATTAATCTTAATTATCAGTTCATTTTATTAATATCAAAATGTCAAATAATTTTTTTAATATATAAACTTCAAATTATTTGTATAAATTCAATAACATTTGAATATATTTTAATAAATTTGGTTATTCATGATTATATTTAAATTGTTTGTTTGTTGTAATTTTGATTGTTTTTTAAACTGTACTAAAAACAAATTCTATTTGACAACAGATTAAAAATATCATTTTGTTAAAACATTTTATTAAAAAATGTTATTAAATGACAATTAATAATTTTTATTTAAATCTTTTATTATAATATTTAACGCATATATATTAAGTGTATTCTTTTAATCATAAATTTAGATTTTCTTATAAAATAATTATGCATAAAAATTATAAATATTATATAAACAATAGAATCTTGTCTATAATATTTACCATTTCTCAGCAAAATTATTTAAATTCTTTGAATTATTCTAAAAAATAATTAACTAAATTCTTTCCCAGACAAATCTATATAAAATTTCAATGTATTTCAATATTATATATCATTCTTAAATATTAATATTTATAGTTCAATACATATACTTTTAAAATATATATACTAAATAAAATGTAATTAAATAATTATATAAATAAATATAAAATTACGTTTAAAATTTAGTGTTAATTTCTATCATCTTTGAATATAAAATAATTATTTATCATTCACACAGACAATATTTTTTTATTAATGAAATAAAATTTGGATTTGTAACATATGTATATGCGTATATGATGTTAATTTTAATACATTATTAAAAAACTTGATATATTATATTTTCAATTATATATTCTTTTGTTACAATTATTTCTTTGGACATAAATAAATAGTGATTTAACTTGCATTATATTGTAGGAACATAAATTTAATGTACTAATATTAATTTTAATGTTATTTCGATGTAATAAATTTTAATATTTTTGAAAATTATTTTTTAAAGTATGTGGATATACACATGCGTGCACACCAAAGTCCATGCAAACATTTATATAGTTGGTTTTTATTCGAATGTACACATCTCTACTAAACGTTTGTGACGTATTTATATATATATATATATATATATATATATATAGTGCGTGCAAATATGCATCTATATAGGATATGCGTTTGTAAACAAAAAATTATATTTTATATAAAAATAA
>JAPYYT010000538.1:0-52662 GCA_030522565.1 Ceratosolen corneri
CAAGCTCGCGACAATTGAATACAGCTGAAGTCCAGCTGACCCGGCGTTCAATTTACGACTGAACGCTTCTGCTATCATACGAAGCCTGCAATCAGCGCTTATCAAATAAGTAGCAAAAAGAGAAGGACAAACATTACAAAGCAGCTAACATCCCGTGGGTTCATCCAATACTAACACTATATTAATAAAGAATAAAACACCTACAAAATATAACTAACAGGTATACAATTTAGGCCTAAATATTGCGGTTGTGCTGAATACACAATTTAAGATAAAGACAGCATTATATCTTACCATATATTATCAATAAAGACACTTTTACAGTATTACATACGACTTTTGCGACTTCATTTCTTTCCAGCCTACTATCTCTCCTCTTCCACTATTTGCCTCTCACCCCTACCAGCTTCGTGAGAGTGCACACTCCGATTAATTCCCAAAACCAGAATAAATAGTATGTATTGTGCAATGTAACAAAATAAGATCTTTATGGTAATTCAGAATTTAAAAATAGTTCATATAATATATTTTAAATAATATATTTTTTATTAAATAGTCAAATATTTATTATGTCGCAAATATGTATTACAGTACTAATATAAAGAAAAAATATTGTAATTAATATTTGATATTAATTTCGATCAATCATGCTTCATTCTCTAGCATTTAATTATGATTTGAGCCGTAAGCAAATACGAAGCTAATTATTAAATAGAACAATTAAATTTTTACTGTTCACTGATCGGCATAAATATTACAGTTAATAATGTATTTTTCAATATTAAGCTCGATATATGTAATATATTAATCGCTGTTTTGGCAAACATCAAATAATTGGAATTTTTATATTACAGACATTGTCGATAAATTTTTAAGTGAGCCTCAGTTCAGAATTATGTAAAGCAATAGGAGTTATGAAAAAATGATAATCAGTTAATAAAATATGTAAAGTTTCGTTATAATTCGTTATCATTCACTATAACGTACAATTGTTAAACACCTTATCAAAAAGTATTAATCTAAAGAGACATTTTTATGGCTAATTTTGGTATCATAGAATAGCTTGTAATCAATTTAAGTAATATGTGCTTTTTAACAATTTATACCCTACTCTGTTATGCATAAAACTATTAAAAAGTTAAGACATCGTGACCAGTACCTGTACCATAAAGTAGACTTTATACTAGTCAAGTATTAAAGAGTTTTAAGATTACTATAAAATATTTATAGCACTGCATAAGTAAGTCGTTTACTTACTTAAATTCAGTGAAACAGATTTTTTTTACAATTATTTGCCATGAATACCAATATTCGTACTACTGTCGATACTAATGATCTCCGATATCATAATTCACGTGTCTATGATTTTAAGAATAAAAAGCAGTACGGAAAGTATTACTATACTGAATTTTCCTCTTTTTTAATCAGTTCTACTATTGACTAGTTATGAGTTTAATATAATTAACGATAGAAATAAATCAGTAAGATAAGACAGTAAGATAAAATGTAATAAGACCATTAACATCTAATGTATGCTTTAAAAAATCTAGTGTAAAACTTCAAAAATAATTAAAATCAATATAAAATATATTCATTAAAATATAAAAAAATTACAGGAGATTTAAAAGAATATACAATGAGTGTAAAATATTTTCATAAATATGTCAATATATGAAATTTTAATATATACTAAATAATTTTTATATCACAAAAATAATATTATTAAGGAAGAAATGAAAATGATTATTTCAGCAATATAAGCATATTATGTACGATTAAAAGACATAAATTGTGTAATTAGAAATAGCACAAACTATACGAAAGAATAAAATAGAAAATTAGAGTAGTGTTGCATTTACTATATAAATTTCTATATAAAGATTCTATATAAATTCTATATAAAACTATATAAATTCGTTTTAATTAATTCAATATTGATCTAAAAGATAATCGACAAATTTAATCAACAAATATATAAAGTACTATAAATTTTAAATAATCGTGAATTCATTTAAAAATCATGAAATACAAATAATTGTATTGTCAGACTTGAAACTTCATTGGTCGATTTACCAATTTCGTGTTTTAGCATTGAAAGTGATATTGAATAAAAAAACAATTGGTCAATATATTTAATCGTATTTAATAGATAATAAATATAAATATATTTAGTATATTTCTCATTGATAAATCGATAAACATTACTTAAAAAGATAATAAATTAAGAGTATGTATTAATATATTAGTTTAGTGTATTCATTCGTTCCATAAGGATAAAAGAAATATTATCTATTAATACATTAAATACTCACCAATTATTCAAATGTAATCAGCAAGTTTACAAACATACAATTATTAATAAATTAAAAGTAACTTAAACTCATTTATAAATTGTCCAAAAACACTTAAATTATATAATTAAAATTTCATTTAATACTAACTACCTCTTCCTTAATGATGCGCTACTTAATTCAAATTTAAATTTCTCGACACTTGTTTTATTTTGCAATAAATTTTGCAATAATTTCCAACTAGTAAATTAATTGAAGATCAAACATAACAAATGAATTTACATTTTAATAGTGAAATTAGCAGTTATTTAAGCATTAAAAACGCATTAAAGCTCAATTAGAATTTAGACAGTACTTTTATAAATTATTAGTTCGAAGTGAAATTAAATAACGATAAAATGACTGAAATTTGATATATTTTTTTTTTCTAACGTTTTATTCTAACGAAATTTGTTGAGATTATTTATCTGCAACTTAGTCAATAATTCACTAATAATAAAATTTATAAATTTAGTATAAAAGTATTCAATTATAATGTGATATTTTACAGCTTTTATGAATAACACAGTTTTAAAATTTGTATTAATATAATAAATAATGTAAATTAAGCACAAAATAACTATCAGAATGGATATAGATAATAACAATTTGATAAATTTAAGTTTAATGATATTTTTTTAAATTTAATGAAATAACTTTTGAATACATTTAGTAGTTAAATATTTTTTACTTAAATATTGAATAGCTTTTTGTTTTATCCATATGTAATAATGTAATTTTAATTTCTAAAGAAAATAATAGCGTGATAATATTATAATATAATAATAACGTAATAATATGATTTTAATAATAACAATATTTATTTAAAAAAAAATAAAACTGTTATGAAGGAATGTTGATACATAACTAAAAACAATAAATTTATTATAATTAAACGAAATAGTTAATTATAATTTTTTTAAAGACATGTTTAGCCTTTTGAGTTGATTCCATATGATAATAATGAAAAAAATAATGATAATGATAATAATAATTTTATAAAATGTGGATGTGAATGATTACACTTTTACGTGTGTACTGAATTTAAAAATATCATGAATTAAAAGTATCCATAATAGTAAGCAATGAAGTATGGTTATAAAAATGGGGGTTACGAATTATTTAATATAAATTTAACAACACACGTTAATTCTCGTAAAATAATAAATCACGTTGAAAGAGTATATTGAAGTAGTTACATTTTCACATATATGTAATAGTTATATTTTAATATCAATTTTGCTCACTTTATCATGCAGTTATTAAATATTGTTGTTTTGACAATCTGTACATGCATGTGTTATTTATTAAAGTCCCTATTTATTATCATAATTTATAATACGAATTTTTCAGTGCAATCTTTTAGAGGGTTAAATAAAAAGGCATTGCTTTTTGATATTACGAAGAAGTAAAATTCTATTAATAAATGTATTTTTATTAAATAATAAAATTTTACATAAAATAAAGACAATTTATGAGTCTAAATTGCACATTTATTTTTTATCACAGACAAATCTTTATGCTTACTTAAAAACTTTTATATTTAAATTAATAATGAAATGAAATGAAGGCCAATGAAAAATATAATATTTAAAAATAAGTTTGCTTCGCTAAATCTGTAAAATAATTCATTTTGTAAATATTTTAATGTATAAATATCAATTTGAAAACAAACTTTTATAATCTTGTTATTGCTTATATTATGGTATATTGATTAGTGTATAAAAACTACATTTAATAACAATGATAATAAACATTAATTTTTACATTAATTTTTGTCATTTTAAAATTTAAAAAACGCATAAATATATATTTTGCTAGTATACTTGAGCACTATTAAATGATAAGGTTTGTAAACAGTTAAATCGGATGTAATTTTATAATGGGATATGAAATTGAAATACATGTCATAGTTTTTATAATTAAAATTTTTTCTTTTCCAGAAAGCTAGATGTTTGTAAGCTTTGTTTAGTAATATAAAAATATAATTGATATAATTGAACATTGAAATAATATAATAATAATATAATTGAAAATTGCTGATGAATTAATGTGCTTTTTTATATAGTTAATTTTTAAGAGAAAAATATGCGTACTAAGCTATGTTTGGACTTCGAATTCTGATGAATATGTAATATAATATTGTAATATAATATATACAGTATGTGCATAGTATATGAATAAGATATATTAGGATACATAGATATAGTTACAAGACGAAATAAATAACGAAAATATATTCTTCATTTACAAATTCTTTTATTAAATATTCAATTTTGAGTATTTGTATTTGAAAATATTTTGATAATTTAATTTAAGCTGCTAGTTTAAATAACACCATAATCAAGCTCTCTCATCATTTCAATAATAATATTTGATTTGTTAGATAAGAATTCATAAAATGTATTATTTTTATTTGGAAATATATCAGTATACACGAAAGTGTTGGAGATAATAGTTCCTTGACATATTCCGGTATATCATTACACTAATATTTTCTTACTTCGAGTTCATGTGTACATTTCTCCTATGCTTTGAAACTTTTGAAATGTGGAACACGTGGTTATGACTGCGAGAGTCTTGTAACTCTCGACCATTATTATCATCTTTGGAATCTACTTATGATCGTCATTCGAGAATTTTATTTTTATGTAATTATTATGTTTATGATATTAATATATATTTTTAAGATTAAGTATGCAGTTACTTTAATATGTCGTTATTAGTTAATGATTTAAAAGCAATTTTTTATGTACATCTTATTGTATTATATATATATATATATATATATATATATATATATTAAAAAAAATGAATTAATTGTAGATTTATTAATTATAGGTGAAGAATCATTTATAATTAATAATAGTATTATGTAATGATAGTCCCTGAATAATATATAATATTATTTAAATGACCCATATTCTTACCTTTAAGTATTTTAATATTTTTTTTATAAAGATTTTGGTATTTTGGATTGAATTTTGTATTCTTTTTATAGACTTGACTAAATGGTTTCCAATTATTGAATTTTATCTATTTTGAAATTCGATTGATCGATAGATAATTAATTGACACGTTGACACAATTTAGTGCATGTCAATCTTTTCCTATTTATTGATATTTATGCTTCGTCGAATATATATGGACATATATAATAACATATACAATGAAATCATTTTGACAACTGAACTTAAATAGATCTGGCTTATTTTATTATTTTACATACACAAACACACACACATTATTCAATAGATATTTATGTAATAATTGAACTTGAATGGGTTGATACTGATATATTTTTTATAAAAAAGCGAAATTTCTCCGACGATGTCATATTTTAAGGTGAATTCTAATTCAATTAATAATGAAAAAGTTTTATTTAATATATTAAAGTCGAATGGTAAATCGTACAATGTAGTACGGCAAGCACGTGCACTTTGCACATTTATATTATAATTATTTTTTTAATTTATCTTTTACTACAATGCATTAATTACAAAAATGTATGGGAAGATATATAAAGAAATAAAAAATAAGTAAAATTAATTTCATAGATGAATTAAGCAGTTACTATGGTTTGAATATAAAAAAAGGTAACAGAACATAATGTGAAGTATAAAAAATAATATTTGGGTTTGTTCGGGAATTAACCCGAGAGTGAGCTCTCCCCAAGGTGGTGTGAGGGAGAGGCGGACAGTAGTGGTGGAGAGATAGCTGGGTGGGAAGAAACGAAGACGAAGACGGCGTATGTAATATTGTAAAACTGTCTTTATTGAAAATATATGGAAATAATAATATTGTCTCTGTCGAATATATAGTAAAATATATTGTTGTCCATGTCTAACTTTATATATTCCACACCATCACGATACTCAGCCTACCGCCAACTACGTCATCCGCTCCTCCTTATTGGCCCACGGCTACGTGGTGTTCAATTTACGACTGAACGCTGCATCCATTACCAACCTGGATTACGCTTACCGAGGAAAGTAAAAGAGGAAGAGCGAGATAGGCAAGTAGCGACTAATACATATAAACTACTGGACGGCGGCTGTTGCGGCGTTTAATGTATAATTGAACGTCGCGTGATGCACTAACAGCATGTTACATATCCCTAGTAAGAAATAAATAAACAGTAAAACTAATAGGCCTAACACCACTGCAATTACTTAATAAAGTAAGAGCCAGTACACTCATCTGCAATTAACACCGATTATTATACAAGAATAATTATTGCAGGAAACAATTAATAGACTCAATCCAAGCTTAGCGCTATTCAATTTACGCCTGGATATTACGGCGGTAAGGAACGTATAACTTAAGACAAAAACCGCATTATATTTTACCATATATTATGAATAAAGACACTTTTACAGTATTACATACGACTTTTGCGACTTCATTTCTTTCCAGCCTACTATCTCTCCTCTTCCTGCACACTCCGATTAATTCACGAACAAATAGTGTACACGGTATTATAAAAATGATGAGAATTATGAAAATATACCATAATGCTAGACTATTGTGCGCAATTAAGGACATATATATATATATATATATATATATCTTTTTGTAGTAACATTTTAACTCTTCTAAATAAAGTATATTATATATGGACTTTTAAAATAAATTTTTTTTTAAGCAGTATATTTTTGGTTGGCAATAAAAAATCTTCTTTTTCGGCTTATTTATTTAAAATTTTTATTAATAGTTTGAGAATAAAGTTTTTTATTTAATGTATGTGTACTAAAAATTTATATAAAGATTTTTAAATTTAAACGCTTGCCATTTTTTAATAAAATTATATTTGTTAGTTCTTTTTATTCGGATTAATGACTCCTTTTTTCTCTGTAGTTTAAAAGTTAATAACTGTTACATCTATAATAAACATTTTTATATTATTATTATTATTTTAAACAAATCTATAACGAATTTTAAATACTTTCAATTTACGAATGCTATAAGTTATTCAATATCCTTGGCCAAAATTAATTTTGATAGTAAACACCCCGTGCGATAGTAATTAATTCTTATATCAGGTGAGTTATCTCTGTATGGAGTATCATCGCAGCCGTGGAGAATCGATAGATAATCACAAAGGATTCTGGAATAGAGGAAAAAATGTCTATACGTCCGTTGTAAGTGTAGAATATTTAAAAATAGCCTAATATAAAGAAATATTAACATAGTTACTTTATCACTGCCTTTACTAAATTACCATTATTCGCCATCCTTTTAACGATATTTATTTAATGCTTTCTAGTTGGAAACTTGTTTTGAGCTTCTCGGATTAACTTTTTTTTTTATTTTGACAGGAAGAACAATCGCTCATAGTATTTTGTACAGTTTAACATTATTTTCTACATAAATCGAGATATTTTAATATAAGATCAAGAATAATTTTATCGCAACTTTTTGAAGTATATACTTGCGATAAAAATATATGCAGGTGGGTATTATTCAATGAAACCTATATTAGATATGCAAAGTCTCGCAAGTAGTCGAATGCTATTTTAGAATTGAGTCATTAAAAATTGGAATTAAAAAAGAAAAAGAAAAATGGGAAAATAATTTGATGGTTATAAAAATTCTTTATGATTAATCTAATTGTCACGTCAGTTATGGAAATCGTATCGGCTTATAAAGCATAAAATCATAATTGTCCTGTGTTTCTCAATAACTATCCTAAAGTTCACGCGAGAAACTTCAATTACCCGCGTAGCTCTGGTGTAAAATTCAATGGTGTCTACATTTCATCACTTGGGACGCCGTTCAATGCTTGGTCATTTAATATCTGCGTGATATCTGCTGGAACCTGGAATTTGTCGTACATCGAGTTTATGCGAGGCGTCTTGGAGACGCGCCCTACTATTCATTTCAACAAAGCGTCGCTCAGTTATCTTTTATGGCGAATATTTTTATAGTTACTAAGTACTTCAACACTTTTTCTTTTTTTTTTTTTTACCTCGAGTCAAATAATAATGGCAAAGTCGTGCTTCGTAAATATTAAAGTCTTGTTTATATTCGTTGTAGTATTTTAGCTTTTAAGTGTAGTTAGGAAAACTGTACTATCCAATTTGGCTTTAAAATTTTTTAAATATTCTCAATAGTGAATTGCTAGCTCGTGAATGGGTACGGATATAATCACTCGGTTATCATTTAAATTTCATTGAAAATGTAAAATATTATACCGAACATGGCAAGTACTTATGTAACTGAATGATACAAGGCAAGTACAACATTATTAACAGTGAGAAAATTTGTATTACATTGAAAGATTTAAGTAGGAAAGTCTAGAAGTCGACTGATCTTGATTTTATCTATTTCTTTTCGGATCTGCAGCATCAATTCTAACTAAATTCTAAGCATAAAATAAATGTTAGTAAAATGAACTTGTATATTCCGGTTTTAATTATTTAATTCTTAATTACGAATTACTTAATCTGCCAAATAAAGGATAATTATTAACCTATCACATTAATTTCCATGGCTTTGAAAATGATGCAAAAAAACTTATTCTGCACCTAATTCCAAATATAATAACAACAATACCAACGTCATACTAAAGCGAAATTGATAATTTAGTTGGGTCTTAATAACTACTTAAAGATATTTGTTAAATTATGAAGCACCTAGTGGAATATTTAATCGATTAAATGACATCGAAACGTTAACTAAATTTAAATTTTTACTCTTGTTTATTTTTAATTGTGAATATTATGAAAAAATATTTACAATATATTTATAATGATATTAATTAAATACGTATAATTAATTGAATAATCGTTTTAAATAATTTATACAAAGATACTAACACGGATAATTTTTATTCTACAAATAAGCTTTGGTTAATATTAAATCTACGTAATGTCGAGACAACATTGGACGAGCTTAGTAAACAATCCTCAAACAAATATAAAAAAGTATATGAACGTGAATAAACTTTTTTATTTAAACTTCTTATAATAAAGAAATAAATTTGTTAATTAATAGAATGATTTTTTAGATGCTTAATTTATAGTATTAGGCGAAGATCCAATTTTTTTTTATATATATAAATGGTTTCTACGCAATTAGGAATAAACAATTTAACATATTTGGTATGAAAAAAAGTGACAATTAACATCAGAGATTTATTAGAGGATATATCTAAATAGTATTGATACTTTTATAATTAGAGTTTTACGATACTTTTAAGTAAATAATATTAAAGAATTGATAATTAGTAATACATTATCAATATTAGTAATACCTAAAATATAAGGTACATTGACAATAATTTTATTATATAATCTATGAATAATTATTTTCTAAATATTTTTTAAATCATAGTTTCAAAATTTATAACTTAATCTAACACTATTAAATTATTTGAAAAACTTATGAGAACTTCTTTGATGACACGTAGCTTGGAATCGAAAAACGAAAAAAGTTGTTTAGTAATTAAAAATTTATTATTAATGTAGTTTTAGCTATATAAAATGTGTAAAATTAATTATATATTTCCTTGTATGAAGTTGAAAATATAACATTGTTCTTAAAAATAAAGTATCCTCAACAAAAATGTCTTCACTACACATTTTCCGTATTCTTTTTCTTTTATATACCGAGCTTATTGATTCTTACATTATGAAGTATTGGCATTTTAAATTTGCAGGCACACTGACAGTGATTAATATTTTAAAACTTATCAATATTACGTGTATATTAAATTTTACCAATAAATAAATATTTACTGTTTTATTTACAGTTTAATAAGAGATCTAAAATAAATTATAAAAAATTCTGTTTCTATATTAAGAAAAATTGTGAATTTTCTTTTCTTTTTTCTCAATTTTCTCAAATTTTATTTTTTAAAATTTATCAATATAAGATATTAATATGAGAGATGTTTTGTATTCTTGTTTAGTAAGCACAACTATATAATAAGATATTTAAGATATTTAATAAATTTCGTAAATTACATTTATTTTTAGTTTTAGAATTATTTTACTTGATTTAAATTTTGATGCGACATACATTCCAACTGTAATTTATTTATAATAAATATAACTATAATTTTTATAGATGTTACAGATTAATTTGAATGAATTATGCCATCAGTTTATTTCATAATATTATACATGAAACTGCCAATTGTAATAATGTATAAAAAATCTATGATGCGGACTCTGTTCTTTATCAATATAGAATAATAAAATCAATATAAAATCAATATAAAATAAGAATTAATACGAGTGTGAACTCACCCAAAGGTGAGAGGGGTGTAGTCCGAATAAACAGAGTCGTAAAAAGTTCGTCTGGTGACGAGAATTTCTCGTCGTAATCATAGGCACTTGGAGAATATGTGACAATCATAAACATACTTGATTTTCTAATGAATTTTCAAACAATGAGGTAGTATAGGGAAACGATAGAGATTTGAATGTAATCTCGAACAGTATTTATTATGATTTATCTAATTATACTGTATAGAGTACGTATTAATATAATCAGGCGTGTATCTATTTAAAACGCAAACTGTAGAAACTGCGATAAAATTTTTTCGTTGCATATTGTTAGTAAGTGAATATTTGGTAAGTTATTCTTTGAAGATAGAATGTCGAACCGATTTCTGATGGGATGGAACGTTCGAATTTATTCTTGGTTCGCTAAGGGTCAAACTTCTATTTACCAAGGTAGTTTAGAGCCTTATTATTTCATCTAAAACAGTGAATGTGATCGAAATATAATTCCAAATAGGACAAAACAAATCTTGCAATCATTTTTACATCATAGATTGTATTTATAGTATATTAAGATTATAATATTTTGTTAATATTTTAGAATGGCCTTGCTATAAATTATAATATATTTAAAGTTGAAAAAGTTGAAAATAAATTGTGATCAGCATGATCACATAATTAAAAAATATAAATCAAGGGCTGCCTTTTAGACCCATCCTGAGGAACATTTTATTTTATCTGTGATGGTAAAACAGGAAAAATAAATTTTACTTGACAGATCGACTTTGAGTGGCCGATCTAGAAAGTAGATTCTCATGATTTCACACGAAGAATGTGAACCCCAGCCCTCCTCGCTCCTTCGGATACCAGAGAATAATGCGTTTGCCTTTACTCCTCCGGCACTCCCACGCGAATTGTTATTTGGCGATGGGGTGGTGACATTCCTTCGCCGTATCGACGATTCGATCTTTTTTTGTCGACTTCCACATGGGGATTTGATTTTCCAAGCCAAGAGCGATGCCTACGTATACTTTTTACCTTCTTCCATATATATATATATATTTATATACATATATACATATATATATACATATCGATGTATTTTCGCTCGATTGGAATAACACTATATTACCATTTATTCATGAATTAATCGATTTTATTCGATGCTCAAGTTGGGAAATTCTGCTTTTATATTAGCTCTATTAACGTTGAATAATAATTGTGATTGAATAATACTTTGAATCGCTGTGAAATTTATGAAAGCGTTGTTGCGCTTTAAAAGCTTTGAAAATCTAGTAAATAAGAATGAAAATATTCTGGGGTTATTCATATGAATACATAAATTATTAATAATTTAAACGGGGCTCTAGTAAAATAAGTACTCTTAACAAGAATGCAATAAAATAAAAGTTTTCTTTCATGTCGTCATGGAGTATAGTGATTTTAACGAAGTTACTATTGCAAACACAATTTTCTTACAAATAGTTAATACTATTTGTAGTGAATAAGATAGGTAATGTATGGATTCCTAATAAATTAATTTCTATACGTGCTATAATTGTAATACATAATTGCAATAAAATAATACGTGCTATAATACATAAATAATAATACATAATTGTAATAAAATAATGCGTGCTATAATTTATAAATTCCTGATAATGTAATTTCTATACATGCTAAACTGAAATTCACTTTTTATTCGACAATCAAAATAATTTTCCAAAGATTCAAGTCAGTATCAAGAGAAATTTTAGACCTATTGTTAATTAAATGAATTATTAATTACTTATGCTATAGCTCTTGTGATTCAGGTCATGAGACCTATTGATTATATTACGATAGTCTATCAATTTTTGGTAAAGGAATAAAGCAAGAGCGGTTTACATAAAAATATATGACTATATTTATAGTTAGCAATTATAAAGCATGGAAAAGAAGAAAAATTTCAATTACAATTTCGAATAATAAGTTTCATTGAATCTTGTCAAAATAAACATTATGTTATCGATTCATCTCATCGAAAAGCATTTATGCATACTATGGAAAATTAACTGCAATAAAAAACTTATTTAAATTCAAATTAAAAATTTTTCATTCTATTTTGATACTCGTTTAGTGCTTTTCACATCACACGATATTAAATCTGCAACATAAAAGAGACGAAATCGATGACTGCAGATTTAGATGTATATATGTAGTTTACTCGACATCTCCAATTTATTATTTCGCAGCTAAGTTTCTCGAAACGCACATAGGAAGTACAGAAGCTGGATTTCTCGATTATTGAAGATTCAATGGGTTCGAGAATGTATACTTTAAAGCTCGGATTTTTCCTCCTTTCGAAGAATATGTGCTGTAAATTTTATTTTTATTGCACCGAATAGGTTTAAAAAAATTAGGACGAGTGCTTTTGTTAGTATTGGACCTATTTTAGCTTAATACATAAATTTTGTATTAATAGTTGAAATTTTTTTCCAATTTTGTAAATTGGGCTATTTTTCCTAAATATCGACTATTTGCTATTGTTGAGAAGCATATTGAATAAAATTAAATGCCATACATTATTGCTAAATATTGAGCTCTTTATAGGTAGCCAGATGGTTTGGACGTGAAACAAAGGCTCATTTCACGATATAATTGTAAATCAATATGAAATTTAAAATTTAGTTCAAGAATGCACATCATTTCATATCGGTTTTGCAATTATCTCTTGAAAAATGTTATCATAGCACGACTAAAATATTATCTTATAATAAACGAATGCACTCATACGATTGTCCAAAAATAAATCTTATAAATTTTCAATATTTGAAATGTTACATTTTTATATAACAAAGAATAATATTCTTTTGAAAACACTCTCGAAAACTAGTACTCATTCGGTTTAAGTCCTCCAATTATAACTCAATCAAATAGTTGAGTTTCAGTAATATTACGCTATTTATAATCTTTATTGTGTTCAATATAACTGTTTTATAAAAACTTTAAATATATCAATCATATATATATAAAGTATAACACGAAGAAATTAAGATCAGGCAGTATAACTTTGATGTATATGATAAATTAACTTCGATTTCATAATGCTACATTATATTAAAATAAAGAATATTTTAGCTTTGTCATTTTCAATTTGATGTAATCTTATATTATAATTTTATTATTAATTAATAAAGAATAGTAACATTGTTTTTATTTAAAAGTTTTTTCTTTATAAATTTCTTTATATATTTGAGTTTAATTAAAACGTAAATTAGTATTTTATTATAAGGCATATTTAAAATAGATATTTTAAGGGAAATTATTGCTTTTAATGGAAAATTTAAATTAAATTCTAATTTATCTAAAATAGGTTACAAATATAATTACTTGATATTAATGATAAGATGATAAGATTTTTATGTATGCTTATAATAATTTTTTTTATTTATGCGTAACTATACTTCTAAGAAATTAAGTAGTTGCCTAATATTATATAATAATATAAATGAAGTATAACGAAAACTAAAAAAGTATAAAAAAAAAGTAATGTAAATAATATTATGTGAATCAAGATTATTTTATTCATTATACTTTTCAAATTCGAAACGAAAAAAAAATAATGTTGAAGTTAAGGAAGTCCATAAAAACTAATATAATTTATAAATTTTCATTCAATTTTTTCTTAATGTACGATATATTGAATTTTAGTGAAGTAAAAATAAAATATTGTACAAACAAATGAAATGTTAAGTTATTAAAAAAAAAAATCCTGCTATTTAAAAAAAAATTAAAAATATTTCCTAGTAATTTTTTATGCTTTAAATATTAATTGAATATAATATATAATGGCTAGTAAAGACCATCAGTTCAATGAAGTATTTAAAATTATAAAAACTTCACTTGTTAAATAATAAAAATGTATTTCATATTGCAGTTGTGGTTATTGTTGTTAATTTCTTATTATTACTGTTACTGGTTAAATACAGAAAATATTTAAACACATATAGATACTGCTGTGTTAATTTTTAATATAGTTAATTACAGATATTTTTTACATATATAGATTATAAAATTTTATATATTAAAAAATTGAGTATCGAAAAAAGAAAAATTGAAAATATAAATTATTTGTCGGCTTTTAGTCAAATGGAAGATATATTTCATAATGAATCAAACAAAATTTATTTTAACAATTATTTTCTAAACAAAAATTTCTTTTCATTCTGTGGTATTTAGTTTTGGTAAGCTTTTTTCAATTATTTGACTGTTCCTATGTACATAATAAGAGCTAAGAAAGTAAAATTGTGAATAATATATCGATCATTTTTATGTTTCTATTTTATTATTATTTTTTATAATTATTTTTATTATTATTTATTATTATTTATTATTATTATTTATTATTATTTATTATTATTTAGAATTATTTTTACCCACTAAACTGACTGTCAGTCTTCCCTAGAGAATTCACACTCAAATAGTCAAATTTTTTAATAAAAATGCACGATAAAACACATATTGACTAGTCAAGGCGTGAATTTTTGTTCATTTACAAGTAAAATTTGCATTGAACACCATAAGATTTGTCTTCTTTATAGCATTCTTATTCTTGTCTTTTAAAGTATTTTCCTTTTGCAGACCTTTTAGAAGTAACATCTTAAGACCGGCAGTGCATTATTTCAAGGTTGTGTCATTCACTTCTCTCTTTATACCTTTCGTTTATTACATACTTGTTTTTCCATATATTCTCTAATCAGTCATTAGATAAACAGTTGACGAGCTTCTACGTCTGTTACCATCGTTGCATATTTTTATAGAACCTTGCCATAAGCTTGTATAGCATCTTTTCCATCTACACATAAATACTGTTTTTATAACTGGAAATATAAATATACATATACGTGACATCGATTGCTTTTTACATTTGTTTTTAAGATATGTTAACATTAACTTATATATAAACGCATGACTTGTATGACATTTGTAAAATTATGAAGATTATAAAAAAAATTATTTAACTTTTTTTTAATTATATTATATTCTATTATACTTCTTAATATATTTCTTTAGCTATATATGTTTTTTATATATTTTTTTAAATTTAATTTTTATTTAGATGCATTTCTAATTATATGTTATTGTCTTAAAAAATAAAAGCACACTAAAAGATTTACAATATGTTTAGAATGTGTTATAAAATATAAATAGTCTTTCTATAATTAATAAAAATATTCATATTATGTAAAGAAAATATAAACACATAAAGATATTGGATAGATTATTAAAAAATATATTTTTTGTATTGTTTTCTATTGCTATATAATTTTTTCTTAAACTACTACATAATGTAACTTTAGTCTCTATTATAACATTAATATCTATAATATTTCTTACATTATTTCATATAGTAAGAACGTAGTTAGCTATATTTTATATTTTAAACAAGATTTCGTGTTTTATAGACACTGTGAAAAAAAGATTATAGAAACTAAATATTTTTTGTATATATGAGATTATTAAGGCAAATTGAAATTTTCCTAAGATTTCATTTGTAATCTTTATAGTTTTTAGGGAATTAAATCTACATGTGTGTGTGTGTGTGTGTGAATACTGACAAAATATATGTTCATCTTGAATCAATTGTTAATACGTAAAGGATTTATTATATTGCAACGGTGAAATAAAATTGTTGTAAATATTATATAGCAGTACGTTTGCATTAATTTCTATTAATATATCCACAATCTTTATTTTTTATATTAAAGTATGGTAGAATGAAATTATTGTTAATTATTATATTACTTATTATATTAAATTATATTCATACTATAAATTTACTTTCCATAAGAGCATATATAAGTTTAGATTATTTTGTAACGTCATTTATTTAATTGTGTACCCATGAATTAGAAAAGTATGAATAGAATTAGAGATTTGTCCATTTCTTTTCAACAATTCTTTATATTTGATGTAAATTTGCAGTGAAATTTTTTATAAAAATTTCGCTCTCTCTAAGGATTTCCTTCTTCGTGAATTTAAGTAACGTAGAAGGATAATTTC
Source organism: Ceratosolen corneri (assembly GCA_030522565.1). NCBI lineage: Eukaryota > Metazoa > Arthropoda > Insecta > Hymenoptera > Agaonidae > Ceratosolen > Ceratosolen corneri. The sequence continues at coordinate 16,604 of JAPYYT010000538.1, forward strand.
GATTCTTATCGAAAAGGGACAGTTTCGAAGGGCAGTCCAAAGTGAAATAAAGCTCCTTCCATAAAATCTAACCTCCGGAATACAAAGGAGTCGGAAGTAAGAAAAAGTGAGAAAAAGATAGAGTCGAGAAGTGAAAGTTGGTCTTACAGTGAGTGTCGAGCAAATGAAAATTATCACGCCGAGATAAGACGTTTACACGAGCTATGTTACTTGTTCACGCATAGGAAAAGGGTCGCGCACATTGTTTGGTGCATAAATCTACAACCCGCGACAATGAACTCGTTACTGCTGGAAGATAATTTAAAACGGTAACTTTTGCGCGGACGGAATTATTAATATCTCGATCTTTAGTTATACTCGCACACATATTCGAGATAGCTGTATTCTTATTCTGTAAGCTCTTTTTGTTCCATTTTATAAACTGCGAGTCTATTCTCAGCTACCATAGGGGTACTTCCTTCTTATATATTCAGATACAAAGATTGCAATAAGCTTCGATTAATCACTCCAAATAAAATTATGATTAATATTATGTTTTGATTAATAGATTAACATGTCCTGTCCTCGTGTTTTGAAACATTTTGTATAGATAGAAGAAATCAATAAAATAATTACTTAATAAATATTACTTTACTTTAATAACATTGTAGCTTGCAATCATACACACACACACACACACACACACACACACACACACACACACACACACATTAATATTAACTTCTATTATATTATATTATGCGTAATTTATTTATTATATTATTTTCTAGGATGTAAGAATTTATCGTATGGACAATTTTTGTCATTCTGTTAAATTAATAGTGAAAAGGAACAATGTTCCATTTCAATGTTGGTTTGGTAATAATTTATTTAAAATTATCGTTAAAATATTGCTTATATCATATTGATTGATAAGTTATTTTATAGCTATTAAAAACTTAAGCAATTATACATAATTTAATATAATTTAATAAAATTCAGAGTTAGAATTTCTGTTTGAACTACGTGAAATATATGTTATTATTTCATTAATTCTTATATAACAGTAATTTCATTTAGTTTATATTTTCATCGTTTACTTTTAATTACAATGTGTTACCAATTTATTTTAGTTCAAATAAATCTCTTGGATTCCTCCAAGTGAAAGTAATATTTTACTTATTGTAACATAGTTAAAAAAACATACTTATTACCATAGTAATAGCGAAGTTGTGCATGTACTCAAATATCTGACTCTGAATTAAAAAAACAGGAAAGTTTACATAGAATTAAGGGAATGGCCGTTCGAGTAGATTCTACGAGCGTTGCATTTTCGCGCGAATCTCGCTCGAGTGTTTTCGAGCGATCCAGCACCCACGCACATCAACATACGCATGCAAAGATAGAGTGAGAAAGTGATAGAGGCAGAGAGAGAGTGAGAAAGTGATAGAGGCAGAGAGAGAGAGAGAGAGAGAGAGAGAGAGAGAGAGAGAGAGAGAGAGAGAGAGAGAAAGAGAGACAGACAGACAGACAGACAGACAGACAGACAGATAGACAGACAGACAGAGAATCGGTGTGGCACATCGAGTGGAAAATTACGGATGATCGGGCCTGGCGCACGAACTGCAATTGGCAAACAAGTGCGCGAGCGAGAGAAATAAACTAACCGTTTGAAAAACGAGGACGGACGACGGATTTTTACTTCCATAGAATCGCAGATTCGTTTTTTGGAATCCGGGTCGGTAAACAATGTGGTTTTATTTCCGTCTTTTTATGCTTGTCTTGCTTTAATGTTGAACTTTTCCTATATCTTTACTGCGTGTTGATTAAACCAATTTTTTAATATCGTTTTTCTTAATGGAGATTCGAGACATACAGAGATATTTGGTGGAATTTGTTACATTTCTCATTTGTGTAAATACGACATCAAATCGTTGCGTGTATTGTAGTAATCATGTAAAGTAAATCATAAATTATTTGATTACTTCATAAATTATATAATTTATATAATTTTAACATATTTTTCAGATAATTGAAAGTACATGCTCTAAAATAAACTAATGCAATATCCTAAATATAATAAAAAATCTACCACATACATAAGAGCCCTTTTAATATATTTAATATATTTGAAATAGTATTATATAAAAATCTATTCTAGATGAACAATTAATTACGATCCACTAGCAATTATAATTTATATTTATACAAATTTTCAGAAATTATTGTTTAGTCTTATGTATTAAATAAAGTCATTATAAATAAAATTTTAATAATATTTATTTTTTTATTGCCTTATTGTGAAATAACGCATTTATTTATTACTACGTATATTCGTATTGATGAAGGAAAATAGTTAAAAAAAATAGTTGTTGGAAGTTAATTGTTTATTATTATGTGGATGTTTTATTTGTTAACTGTATTATTACAAATACAGTCTTTCGTATCCAATAATTCGTTTTCAATTGATTCATAATATTTGTACGGGTAGTGCGTACGAATTCAGATGTGCAAGTTATATATTTAATAATATATATTTCAAAATATACACAAATATAAAGAGAAAAACAAATGGCAGAAAGAGAGAGAGAGAGAGAGATCGAAAATCAAAATAAATAATGCAAATGAATAACATTCATCTTTCAGACATATAATTAGTTTTTTTATAATCGCATGTTATAAGTCTCCAATTACATGGAAATATTTAAATAACTATATTTGAAAATTTTATGGTAAATTTGTAATAAAATTTTATAATTTTATAAATATATAATTTCATTTTGTGTTAAGTTCAAATGTAATATTTATTAAAAGACTGACGGAATGTACAAATAAAACAATAACATTAATATTTTTTAAAAAACGTTTTTAAACTAGAAATTACTGAATTATAATTTTGCAATAGCAAATATTAATGTATAATCCAATTATATATTTTGCAATTCCAATCTGCACGACAAATTGATATGAACATTTCAGAGACAATGACATTGATAAGTTAAAGCTGAACTTTTACTGTACTTAAAGTCTGAATTTACGTTTTTAACATTTACTACGTTTAGTGAAAATTAACAACTTTTTGATGATTTTCAGTCACTAAGTAACTCAATGATTATTAGAAAACCTTTGATATTAGATTTGTGAAAATTTTTTGGATCAAACTGCTTAATAAAGCGTTTATTAACACGACTATCAGCAAATAATGTTAAAGCAACTTTAATAAAATGGTAAATTTAATCAATAAATTTATTTAAAAAAAAAATAATACGATACATTTTATAGATTATAATTTATGATAATTATCAATGTAATTTATGATAGTTATCAATGTCTGTGATTGCGAATGCCATATGTTAAATATTTTATATCGAACCCTCGAGATATAAAATTAATAAAATATCTGAACTCTTTTTTTATGAATTTTTGCTGATCACTGAAAATCCGTTTAACCGAACGATTAATCGATTATTATTATTATTATTATTGTATCTATTATGTAAAGAGGATAATGTTTAATTTAATGAGTCGTCGAATGTAGGAGTGTAAACATGAAAACGTATCAGTATTATTTATGTATTATTTATGTATTATTTATCGTGCAACTTGCATATTTAAATTTAAATTCTCAATACTAATTTGTATATAAATTAATTTAACTACTTATGACTTTTCAAATACCAATGAGAGCAATGCATTTCTTACGTGGCTCTGGCTACTTGCGTGTGCGATATGCACGTATATGCATCTCAGCATTTGCGCATGCGCACTTGTGTGTTTACGTGCATACATATGGGTACTTTGTTTGCAGGCGGTAGTTGCATGTACATAGTGTATATACATGCGAGTAAGAAGTGAGATATGTTTAGGAGAGATAAACAGTACTATAGATAGTTCCTATTAATTTTTTGTGTTTTCACTTTCATTAATGCTCTCATACTTGGATTCAACTTTTGAAAACTTCAACACTCTCACTTTTATTGTTATATATTTAGATTCGAATATATACTAATACGAAATAAATCACTATAAATCTGACTATGAGTTACATAACAAATGTATATTAATGTATAATTTTTTTTTTTTGTATAAATTTTAGCCTTCGAATTGATCTTATACAGAAGAAATTAGCTATTAATTTTGAGAAATATTAATTAGGATGAGGAAACTTATGAACAAATTTATTTTAGAGACCTTCTAAATTGTTAATACCATATATCGATTATTAAACGAATTTCAGCAGTGGTAAGTGAAACGACATTTAAATTTCATAATTTTATTTTAAAATTCTGTACATCTATTATATATTATTAGTTGTATAACCACCGTGTAATAATTTTACAATACATAAATATATAATAATTATAATTGATTTGTTATTATTTAAATAAATTGCTAGGAGCATTGGCCCTATAGTTTATAAATAAATCTTAATATTATTATGACCCATCAATTCATTAAACGAGGGTGAGTTTATAAAATAGTTATTGGTTTTAAAAAATATTTAAATATTTCAAACTACTACAGTATTGTTATACAGGATTAAATAGCTTGTTAATTTGATAATCTTGAAGAATGATTAAATTGAATATTAAATTGTAGTAATGTATGGAAAAATGTTTGATTATTTGAACTAGCCGAATTATTTATTTGATAGTTGTAAAATTGGGCATAAAAAGACAAATAAGATACGTGGTTGGGATAACTCGGTTCGAACGCCAAATGAGAGTCACTCCAACAGTCAAAGCTCTGCATTCACGAACTCCATCTGTATTTGCCGGCCCATACCGTAAAAAGGAGTTGGAGGGCTAAGGGGGGGGGGGGGAGTGGACGGAGTGGATGGAGTGAAAGCGTGAGACCGATTGTGAGTCAGAGTTACGGAGAAGCATATAAGAGGAGCCACTTAATGTATAGATAACTAAATAATCTAGTGATAAAATCTAATGCTTGATAAATAACACTCATTACGGTATTGAAATGTAAAATGTTGCTATCAATTGAATTTTCAAAGTGCGAGGAATGCCAATGAAGGAAACGAGAAGGCAGAAGAAATCTGGATAGAACCAATGACCAGGAGTCGGATTTAAGGAATTCAAGCTAATTATAGCATGGCCATACAAGTAGGGAATAAAAATTTCGTACGATTGCATATGACGCGATTGGCATGCAGAGTTCTTCACTCGCCAGAGAATTAAGCGCTCAAGGCACGAAGTGGACCGCCCGATAGGCCACTCGCACTTACAGTCGACCAATCAGCGATGCGAAACGGCTCTTCCGGATTGCGAGGCAAAGGCGCGCGCAAAAAAAAGCTCAATCACTTCCGTCCTTCGGTACACAATTGTGCCTAAATTTCCACAGAGACGCAACGGATAATGGAGACTTTTATTTAATGCTCGGGAGCTTGGGAGCTTGGGAGCCAGTCGAATTGGGCAGTTTTTACTTGAAAGAATTTTTCGCGCTCACAATGAAAGTAGGCTTTTATGCGCTTATTTAAATAGCAACAAAATAAATGGTGACGAGCGGTAGTGCTGAGATAAATGATTTTTAATAGACTATTTTTATTGTGGAAAAACTTTGAAAGAAAATCGCTTTATCCGAATGTTTTCAGAATATTGTTACGGTGAGAAAGTAAAATTAAATTATGCTTTAAGCGCGATAAAAGTAATTGTTTTTCTTTTCTTTTTTTATTTTCAATTTCTTTGAAAGTTTTTGTATATTATTAAATCATTAATGTACTTTGTAAATTATTGTATTCTAATGAAGACTAATAATTTGAAACTCGGGGATGTGAATAATTTAAAAGTTTTTAATTAAATAATATTCCGAACTAGTTATAAAATTATCTACATTTATTTATGGCTTTTTCAATCTGTAAACTGCTCAAGTTCTGGAAAATTTTTACAAAATAGAAATGCAAAAATTGGCTAATATTAATAATTAGTGATGTTGCAATTTACGATTATTAAACAGGATCTCATATTTTTATGAGAAATTAAACAATATTGGCTTTAATGTTATCGCTGCTTTTTTGTTCATATAGTTGTTGAAATTATTTGGTTAAGTTAGTAGTTTTATATTTAATTTTTAAAATGTTTGTACTCATCGCGTGATTTATAAATATTATAGTAACGTAGTTGTATCGAGTAAGTAAATTCCGAAACTCATAAAAGAATGGAAATTTAAGGTTTTAAATTATTCACGAATGCTATTTGAATATTGATGATAAACTCATTAGAATTTGGTAGTCTTACTTAGGCCGCATTAACTATTGAGCGTCATGTCATGTATTATATCTCATAGATATTAATAATATTAGCATGAAATTTTATATTTGTAAACAATGTTATATCATAATGTAGTTGACGATTAAACGGCATTAATATCACCTGTCACGCTATATATTTATAACTGTTAATCAGGTCACCGTAGCTTTTATTTTGATCTTGTACGAAACTTGTTACAATTTTATTCTTAATTGATTCGGCACTGATGTTTTCATGTACTTTTTTATGCTACATTTAGCGAATGCAGAGTAGAACGAATACAAACTATATTGGTGGTACAACCGCGAGACAATTCTAAAAATGCTTTGATTATCAAGAAACTAAAGTATAATTATTTTTATATTAATATTCCTGTTTTCCAGAATTTCAATTTTTTGGAATTAGAATGAAGTTGTAATCAGATTATTTATTTTGGGTTATGTAGTTATTTTATTTAAGCTATTTCTTCATTTAAAGTTTTTCAAAACCAAATTGACAACATTTATTTAAATTTGACCTTCCAAATAATCAATTTCATATTTAAAACGTCGCAAATTTTTGTAAATTTACTTAAATATTTTATTATCAATCAGCTTCTCAGTGCTCGTGCTAGTATTTTTGTACATCTTTTCTTTACTGTTTATAATTATAGAAACTAATGAAAATTTATACGACTTTTGAAATTTATGCATTCTATCTAATAAACGCGATTTATAGATTTATAGTAGATTACAGTGCAGAAGTAAATCTAATTATCGTTTGATGAAGAGTAAAGATATCATATCAGCTTAAATCAGCTGAAAATAGATTTTTAATGTAAAACTTGATCCATATGAAGGCAATACGAAAATCGTAACAGAAACGTAGTTGCCTTCTTATATTACCAATGCATTCAAATAAGCATTCATATAGCCATGGACTTTTATACATATATTCTTTAAAACGGTAAATGTAGGAGATGTGAAGGAATAGTGTGAAAAACTCGGTCTCTTTAAATTTAGGTTACATTTATGTATCTTCGCCGTTTCTATTCGTTTTTTTTTTCTCTTCTTCCCTGGGCTGCGCTCGCCACACATTTTTCTTCATCTTGGCGTTCAAAAACACCGCGAGCTACTCCCTCGCTAAGCTAAAGTTCCCGGCGACATCGCGGTCACGTCAAACCTCGCGAGCACTTTGCATAATTCCTTGTCCTTTGCATAAGCGGTGGAGGTGAATGCGATGAGGCCGCAAGAGATATGAGCGGCACCACGGCTATGGGATGGGGGATCGAATTTGTCTTTTCGAGACTCGCAAGTGCGTGTATATGAGCTAACGAATCACGGGGCAGTCGCGTAATTGGCCCTTGGGATTTGAGGGGAAAGTTTAGCAGAGCCGGTCGCTCCGATCAGAAAAAATGCTAAAGAATCCGTCGACTAAAAATGGTATGGTAAGTTTCGTATGTCCTGTGGTTATTGAATTTTGTTCTCCCGGTAGGTCAATAATTTTAGTTACCTAGAGGTAATAATAATAATGGTCGATAATGTTACTTTAGTCGTATAAACTTTCTTATTCTTATTAGTTTATTAGTATAAAAAAAGCCAAGTAAATTTAAATTAAGCAGATTTTTGTTATAAAGAATATATTACACTTTTGCGATATATATTCTTGGATTAAAATATACAAACCAATAAGAACATAATATTAAGTCGGAAATGAGATATTTTACCGCATCAAGTGAATCGCAATAAACGAATATATTTTATTATTTAAAAATTCTTACAAAAAACTGGGTATTTATAAGGAAATTGAAAAAAGAAGATAATTCCACAATGAATATTAGTAGAAGCTAAAAGAATATTAAAAGCACTTTTGCTATATGCAGCTTCTCTTCATTTAAAATTAAATTAGAATTTTTAAATTTAAACGAATATTCTTAAAAAATGTTCAACAACTATATAATTAGAGTTATTTTTTAATTGTTTATATATTTTCGGTAAAATATTCATTTCTAATTTTAATTATTGATGTGCTTTGAGCGTAAAGATTTTCTGATTTTAGGTAAAATTTAAATTCTCAATTGAGAGTTAATTTTCCACTACTATTCTATAATTATTAGCTGAATAATATAGAATTTTGAAATTTATTTAGTAACTAATAAAGAATTTCTATTGTAATTCAGACATTAACGGATGAAAAACGAAAATAAATTCAAAATAAATGACAAGAAAAATTACTTGAACTGGAAGACAATGTATAAATGTAGATGAATGAGTAATTTTAATAAATTAAATGATTTAATTAATCAATCATAATTTTTTGAAACACATAGATCCCAATACACGAGTACTTAATTTTAGAATTATTAATGTTTTAATTGTTTCATGTATAACATCATATTAATTAAAAAGGAGATTTGAAAAATTTTAAATTATATAGGTTTCACCTTTTCACTGTAATTATAATTATGAGTATAGCTTTAATCAAGGTAAAATTCATGTTTAAAAATAATTTAGCTTATAATACATTGTGATTTATTAAAAAAGTATAATTTTCATAAATTTGTTTAAAAATTTTTTTTAAACTTCGTATAAAATAAATTTAATTTCGTATGATTTTACATTCATTAAATCTAAAGAGCATTGCAACAAAATGTTTTATAAAGACAAAAAAATACACTCAATATTTTCAATAAATTGCGGACAATAATGAAGCTCTGCATTTTCCACAGTGACTTTCTGTCATTTCTCTCTCTTTTACCCGCCCTCCGTTTTCCCTTCTTTTTTCCTTTATTTTTCCTTCCTCTCTTCCTCTTTTTTACCTTTCGAAATATCGTATTATACCGAGATAAAGAGATTAGATATTATGCTTATATTATATATTATTATATATTATTGCAGACATTATATATTATACTGAAATAAGTCCCAGTGCAAGTTGACATTTACTTGTCCCTCTTACTATATTTTAATACCTAATTGTTCGTTACTGAGTTATCGATTAAGTTTTACATTTGAGATAACATTGGCAAATAATATGCGAATTCAAGCTCATTTTTTTCCTTTCGATTTTTTAATTTCTACTAATATAATCGATAATTTAATTGATAATTTTCACTTTTAATTTTTATTTATTAAAAATTAGTATGTAGTTAGTTCGTCGGACAGGAATATTATTTCTTTAGCCGTTTCAAGGATACTTTTTTATTTCTTATATTTCGTTATTACCTATTTTGGGAACATTACAACATTGGAGACTAAGTTTATAAGATTTTATATATTTAATTATAAATTATGAATTCACTTTTAGTTTAATTTCAAGTTTGAATTTCACGTTAAAAATAGGTAATATAATATAATAATTTGTTTAAATAATGATTATTTATTTTAAAAAATATCAGTGTAGAGTAATAATATTTATGTACTTAAATATTTATCTACATAAATAAATAAATAAATATATCAGTTAAATGAATAAAAAAAAATTAAGATTAATATCATCCATGAGAAAGAAAATGATATGATTCAAATGGAAATTTAAGTTGTAGTTTATTCGGCTGTATTAAATTTACATTAATGATAGACAGAAAGAAATAAATCCACGCGGCGCGACACAAAGAGAGAGAGAGAGAGATAGAGAGATAGAGATAGAGAGAGAGGGAGAGAGAGAAAGGGAGAGAGGGAGAGAGAGGGAGAGGGAGAGACAGAGAGAGAGAGAGAGAGAGAGAGAGAGAGAGAGAGAGAGAAGGGAAAGTGACCGATAATAGGGGATAAAGAGCGAGAGGGCTGAATGATTATATTACGATTGAGTAGAACCACCATATCTGGGTTTCATTGATTTATAATGTCTCTACACGAAGCTTAGAATAGTAAATGGCTTTTAGATCAGCTTCATCTAATTGGATTCTTCCACACAAATATTCATGATAAACTTTGAAATGAAACACGTAAACATGAGGATTGTCTGTACTTTGAAACATTTTAACAATTTAACTTTACATTTTGACAATAGGTTTAGCAATAACATTAGAGACTCGTACGACTATTTTACAGCAGATTTTAATAAATAGTCCACTTAATATTGGCAATTTCAAATAATTTAAAATAACTTTCAAATGTTAGGCGATGATTAGAAAACAGGCGGAACTTATTGATCAGGCACTAAATCAATGTGATTTTTAAATGGTTAATTACTTATCCTTTATTACTTCAACTGCTAATCTCGAATCTAATGGTAAAGATTAGATTATAAATAAATAAATATAATAAATAAATATAATATAAGAAATATATTTGTTGCCTTAAGCAACATATATATATGTATCCTCTGCAGAAAGTTAGATATAAAATTGTATCTATTGAAAAGTTATGAAATTTATATTTATTACGATCATGCGAACATCTGCGAATAATAATTTTGAATATACGTCATCGAAGAAGAATAATCGACTTTTAAAACAGTTAATTATTAGATATTGAAAAATTTTTTAATGGATTTTTCCTATTTCACTTCCCACTTGTTCTATTCAGAAGCATGTGTGAATAATATATTTGTATTAATGGTTCTTAAATTGTAATTAAACTCTTTTCACGAATTGAACAAATGACACGAACGTTATTTAAGTAATTAAATATTTATGACCAGTGATGTTTATTTGAAAAATGATTAAAAGTATATTTTTTGGTATTAGTATACTTTTTTACCAATTATCTTTAAGCCTTTAAAGATTTAACATTAAATTATACCTGGCTCATGGTCAGTGAAGCATTTGTTAAGGAATTATTACGAAAATTAAAAACAATTTTTTAAGAACAAGACATATTTTTATATCAAAGTAAGCTCTTTTCTATTACCTAAGGTAACATTTGTTGATACAAAAAAATTATCCTTGCAATCTGCTATGCCGCGATACTGTGCACTTTAGATAAGTGTTTCATCCGATTAATAGTGTACTCAATATTTAAGCTGCTCAGATAATATTTACTGATTTTAACGAGATGGTATAATAGAGGCATGAAAAGATTCTCTGGATGTTCCTTCTTACGGTAGTTGCCAAAGATTTTACGAAGAAAATAATTATATTCATAATGCTCTCTGGATATACGGGCTCATATCATGATATACATTATATATAATCACAAGAATTCGATATTTTTATGTTTTGATTGAAATTCATCATAATATTATTATGGGAGCTTGGAATTCTTGTGGTCCTCTTTGGATTACTTTCGTGAAACAATTTTGAATGAAGCTTGGACGAGATTCCGAAGCTCTTGAATATTTGCTGCGATAGTTTTAATTTTGTAGATGCAGCATACTCAATATTCTGATAGTGTGTAATGATGATTTTATTTAATCAATGTTTTATTTCAAATTTCATAATAATTAAATTTACATTTACGATTGAGCTAAAGAACGTAATGAAATTCACTGCAAGTGAAAATGACTTTTAATGAATATACTTCACGTGATTTCTAGTATTCAAAAATTAATAACGATCTTTTAAATTATAAATTTACACAAAATTTATTATTTATGCTTGAGTATGTGATACACACACACACACACACACACACATTTATAATTTACTATTCTTACGACAAATTTTGTGACTTTTTAATTGTCACTTTGTGATTTATAATTAGTGAGTTCAGAGATTTTAAAGAATTGTTTTTCACTAATTAATATACTTCTTTGTATAAATATATTTAAAGAAATACTTGTTTATAATTTGTGAGATTTTAAATTTTATATGGAAAACTGAACAATATATGTTTATCTCTATTTCTAAATTGCAAATACTGACAAATAGTGACTTTAATTTTTTTATAAATTTCTTATGGTGTTTATTTATGTCTTTTTGAAAGATATTATCTTGTGACGTTTATTTTTCATGAAAATAAATGGGGGCTGCATTTTTTTCACTTTTACGTTTCCGTGGACTACTAGCACATGTAATTATGAAATGAAAGTATCTAATTTTTATACACTAAACAAATTTTTGTTTTAAAATATTTATGTGCCAATGTTAGTTACTAATACATTATAATGTTTATTGTTGTACTTTACAAAAATGGCAAGTACTCGTATTTAGTTATAGCATAAATCGAATTTATTTATTACATCAAGTAATAATATTCTTTGATATTGTGAGCCATAATATATATGTGGTTAAAATATTTTTCAATATTCTATTCAATATAAATAGAAAGTTATTGATTTTAATATTTTTTTTGTAGGAAACTGGTAAAAGAATTTTTTTAAAACTATAAATTAAGTTTTTATTTAGAAATTTTATAATGCATGGTAGAAAGGAAATTTTTTATTTAAATTGTAGTTTGTTCTAGTATATTTAGGAATCAATTATAATAAATTAATGATGAGAGTCGACCAAAGTAAATGAAAAAATAGCTTACGTTGTACTTTTTTGTAATATATAATGAACCTTTATCTATTTTATAATAGAAAGGCTATGTTGTAACGGATTTTTTTCACATCTTCACTTTTATTCAGAAAAGTAGTTACCTATTTGCTAAAATTGTACAAGAACTTAACTTATTACATTGAATAAATATTTTTAATAATAAAATTTAAATAATTTTCAATCTGAGACAGACTTTGTAATAATTAATATAATTATTTTATATTATTGAATAAATATTCAATTAATAGTCTATAAATTTTGTATCCATTTGGTTTAATAATGTTTTGCAATTTATTTTATTCACTTAGGAATTATAAATTTTGTAAAACTTATTTTACGGGGACGATTTTGCACATAAATTTACGTATATATATATATATATATATGATTAATATTATTTTTCTTAATATAATTGTATGTTGCGTATTGGTTATTATCGTAGATATTATTATATGTGATACGTATTTAAGAAGTGTCATAAGAATGTAAAATTGTCTTTATTAAAATGAGATAATTATAATTGTCATCTCCAACGACGAAATTGTCCATTTATCTTTCTCGTTTGCAGTTTCTTTTTAGGTAAATTAATATTATAATTTTTGAAATGATTAAATATTAAATATGATGAAAGTAAGTAATACAGTCCTGAGCATAAAAGCAAACATGCAGTTTATATGCTTTAAAATATAAAAGATATTTAACTTTAATATTTAATCCTGATTGTAAATATAAAGTCGGTTAAGTTTAAATGCAAAGTTTCGGCAGCGACTTATATTTATTAGGTAATATATTTGGGTTACATGGGCAACGATTGTTTTTTAATTTAAATCAAATTGGAGTTGTTGTTTTTACAGGTTGAAAATCGTGGAATGAAGGAGGATGAAGTAGTAGTAGTACGGAAGGCTCGGCGTCATCAACTGATCAATACGCAAATTGAGGTTGAAAGACGAAATCTTGGTGAAATATATGCTGAGGGTATTAACAAAGTTGTGAATTCCTTTGGGAATATTTTTGGCGAGTAAGCTTAGCTTGAAAAGCTTCCGTACGCAGGTACTGGCATATAAAAGTTTCATTGGAAATGCGTATAAAGTTCTCATCGCAATTAGCTATTTCACATTCTTATTTGATTCTTAAGCAGGAGCGTCCATTGAGTCCATGAGCTGATTAATTCAAAATGAATTTTGCGAGCGACAATGCATTATGAAGGAGGTAAGTAAAGGAGCACGGGGCGTGCTGGGACTGAGAGAGAGAGACACAGACCTTCACTCCTTTGGGGAAAGTGCGCCTTGCGATATGCCCTCCGAACAAGCATATAAACCAAAAGCGGAACGAAGCAGAATTCATTGGTATGAACGTCGACGGGGGAGTTTGGAATTCGAGGGAGTCGAGAATCAGAGATGAAAGGGGTCAGATGCGCGTTGATACCAGTGTCACGCGAACTCGGTAAGCGAATTGTGGAAAAACAAGACGAAGTCGAGAGGAAGAAGCTCAGAGGGCTTCTCCCCGACGATGGCAATGCAATTTCCTCGGACGAGCGTAAAGCACAAAGCGTAAATGCAGTTAAGAGAATTTGTGAGCGAACGAGCGAGCGTCAGTGAGTTCCAATTGAGCCCGAAATTACGGAGCAATCTTAAGCGGAATATGAAGTGAGTGAGCCAGTTGTCTTGGCTGTACTGGATATAGTAACGGCAAGTAATACACACACACACACATATATATATAGATATATATATACTTACATTGAGAGAAATAGGGAGTGAGCAAGGAGGAAGGGTGGCAGAAAAATAGATTTTGTGATTTTATCGTATACATCCTAAATTATCATTTTATTATTCTTCCATCTAACTCATCCTCACTCCCATCCTCAAGAACGCTAAGTTTTTAGATTATATTTTCAATTATAATTAGAATTTTAATTATCATTAATATTTTTAATTCTCTTATTTTCATGTTTTCATTATTCATTTTGATTTATAAGCATTTTTGTTTCGCTTCATTATTATAAATTGATATTAACTTTTCGCTCATACGTTTGCCTAAATTATTTGAATTTTTATATTATTTAAAGAAATTGTTTGCTATTATATATTATTCATGATAATATGGCTTAATGTTCATGAACCATAAAGTTCATAATTACAATCACAAAGTGATTAATATTGTAGTTCGTATTTATATGTATAATTCTAGAAATTAATAGAATTTTATAAATTGATCAACTTAAAAAAGCTAAATGTATTAAAACTTCAAACATACAGTGTGAAATTACGAAGCGAAATAATATATTACGTTAATAAATTAATTTTCTAAGGATAAAAATGCAATTAATTTATATTTGAAAAATTTCTCTAGAATACAACTTTTAAATGTTAAATGTAGTTTTATTTTTTGTTATCAATATAAAAAATTTATATTTCGATGTAATATTTAAAATTATGGTAATGTATATTATGTTTTATTATTTTTGACAATTTTTGTTATGTGTAATCTAAAATATCAGATAATTTTACTTTTTTGTAGTTTTTTACTTGTAAGTGTAATCATTAATTTCATTTGTATGTGAATAGTCAATAATTGCAGAGAAATTTTTGTTTTGCCAAAAATACATATCTTAAAATCAGTCTTTTCCTTTCCTCTGTGACGACGAATGAGAAAGAAAAATCGATTTATTAAAAACCAAATTATCAACAATGAAATATTTTATGTACTAATTTATATTTGGTTTGCAGGGTTTCATAATTATCTCTCCACACTTAGCATTATTAATTTCATCACAATGAATAATTTCACATATATACGTACGCATTGTCTTTTACAGACAAGAGAATTAATAAAAAGAAAAAAACCTGGCAAGGAGCAAGACAAGAGGAAACAAACGAGAAATTCGCTAATTCAGCTGCACGTCAAAGAGACGCAGAGTTGCGTCTGACGCGTCAAATTAAAAAATTGTAGTGTCAAGTTTCGTATTTTCCCGTATCTCTTTTTTCTTCATCATTGTTCTCACGGGGCGTGCATGCGAAATTATCGTGTACGCCGTTTCATTCGAATAATGCAATATCCAAAAAGAGAGAAAAATAGCTGAAAGAAGAGAGGGCGCGTGTGCAAGAGTATAGGAGATGGATAGATAGACACATAGATAGATAGATGGATAGGTAGATAGATAGATAGAGAGAGAGATAGAGAGAGAGAGAGAGAGAGAGAGAGAGAGAGAGGGGGGGAGGGGGGAGGGGGAGGAGAGAGTCTGTCGATACATATAGATAAATGTGTACCGAATGAATTTGGGTGTACATGCGTTAGCGAAAAATTTTACACTTCTTTGACTGCGATCTCTAAAACAGACTTTACCTAAATCTATGTTTTCCCATTTAACAATAGTCAACATTTTATTCCATTCTAACATTGAATTGACGTTTCATCTATTGAGGTGATATTTATTGGACCGAAATTTCCACTTTAATTGTCTTTTTTTTTACTCAAATAAAAACTGGATTACAAGGCATATGATGAAAATGGGCCAGCATTGGTTTTCAATTTGAATTGGTAAGTATTACTAAGCTTTTCATCTACATATAATCTCAAAGGTTTACTGCACTCCTATGATTCATTGAATGAAATTTATCCCGAGTGTTCTTCAGTCTAGCCTGTATCACTGAAAAAACTCGATCTTAGCAAAATGAATTAATTAGAGTGTTTTTCGATAGGAATGAAATTTAATATCCATTACACTAATTGGAAATGGTACGATCAATTGAAATCTTTTCGCCAAGTGAATCAAAGCACCATTATATTATACTTTGATTAAGACAATGTCTGGGACACACACTTTATTGCCTTCTGATAAGCGTCTCTAACGCTCGAGGTGAGGCGTCATGGGAGGAGGAATTTTATCGCGAATCGCGAATAACTATTTTCACTGATTTCATAACGATAAAGCAGGCAGTTGCGCTCTGTCTTTCCCGAATAGTTTTATACTTATCGACAGTCTCACTTTTCATCGACGTGCAGTGTCGCCGCTTGAATTTACGAGACTGCACTGTATATATGTTGAGAAAATGAGAAAATCTATTTACTTAATTTGATTTAGGTCAACTGTCATTCCGCTGTGTAATACTATGCATTCTGTGAAAATTACAAACAATTGTTTTTCTCCTAATCATTTTTCGTATTGGTATTTACTCACCATATCTGCTGTCGTTTTTTTTTTTTTTTTGCTTGGAATTATATTGTAATGAAAATGTTTGATTCGATGTATATGTAGAAGTAACGTATAAGTAACGTTACGTTACTATTGTCATTTTTATTCATATCTATGTCCTGATTAAATAATGTATGTAACAAATCATATCAAATCTATTATAACTGTGCATTATTTTTATTTTATTTTTCAAATTGACAGAATGAGTAATGTTATTGCAGTGGTTCTTCTACATTATAAAAACGAACGTTCGGAATTTAGGAAAATATGGTACAATTCATTATAACACGTATAAATTATGTCATACCCAATTTATAAATAAAAGTTTAGTTTAAAATTATAATAAAGATTTATATTAGATTAATTAATTTTTTTTTTTTTATTAATAAATGTAGTTATTTAATTTTAGTCATTAGAATATATTATAGCGAATATTAAAATTAAATTTATGTAAAATTTCTTGACTACTTAGTATTATAATTATAGATTGACGTTTTATTATTGTAATGTAAAATGTAAAAAAATGTTTTCACCAAATTATTAAAGATTTTCTTCTAAATAAATTTTCATTTAACACTTTCACGATTTATTTATCGTTTTTCTAATCTGTCGATAAAAAATCGAAGCATCTAACTTCATATCGGAGTCACACGCACGCGTACACACACAAACACAAACACATATGTATATTATTCATGCCGGGTATCCTCGGCTTATTTACATTTAGCTGGAAATATTTGTCTTTTAACTTTGCTGTATTTATAATATATGTTTGATGTGTCCATTTCTTTCAAAAGGACAAGGTAGAATATTTTCATTCCTCTTTGAAAATCAATTCATTTCATGTGCCTTTCAAACATTATACTTTCAAACAATTTTCATAAACTTTTTTTCCGAGATTGCGTTTTCCTTTATATATATATATATATATAATTGTATAATTTTATTATTGCATAATTATTGTACAATTCTTGAATAATTTCAAGACAAATCAATATGCTATATTTACATTAATAATTTTTAATTTCATCAAAGCTTTATGAACATTTAACATTAATGCTAATACTTATATTTATAATCACATATTTTCTTAGACTAAGTAAAATCATTGAAAATATATAATTTGAAAATCAACTTTGACATCTTCATTATATATATATATATATTGTATTTACATTTGTTTTAAATAGTTTTTAAAAGTATTTCTATAATTTACGTTCAGTTTTAAATTTAAAAAAAACAACATTAAATAAACATGCGAATGCTATGTATAAATTTTTCGAGATTTGAAGAAAAAGTATTATAAAGAAGTTGAAAGGTAATGTCTCTTAGGTGATTTAAAATTCATGTTATTTTGAATAATATTTTCTTGTCAGTCAAAGAAACAAAAAAAGGAAAAAGAAACATAAGAAATGACAGTGATAGTTGCTTTGAATGAAAAATATTTTTATCTTAGTTGAGCAAATTTTCTATAAATATAAAGCTTAATTATTAATTAAAAAAGATGATTTGAACAATTTTTTTGAACTATCGGTGCATAAGGAGCAAATTATTGTGGATAGAGTTGTCTGAAAAAATAAGTCCAATGATCTCGATAGTAATCGCAGTGATTTCTATGCAGAAATTAGTTATCGTGAAACTACCGATGAAGAAAAAAATGAAAAAATAAAATGAAATATTTCGTTACACACGCGGAAAGCCTGTCACGTGTATAAAAATTGCTTTACATCTTCTAAGCTCGCCTAACATTGAAATCGAAGTTTCCATTAAATTTATTATTCCAATGGCTTTTATAAATGTTATCTCTTTGTAATTTAAACTCGCGTTTATAACTTTGTGTTCATAACTACTTCAAATTTTCGTCTTGATGTTTGCTCGCAGAGCAGACGATATATATAAGGAGCGTCTAGTCAAGTTGGCATTGGACCCTGTATGCTATTGTGTCGGTATCCGGCTATTTTCCTTTTCTCATCCCATCACTTCTAAAGTAAGAAGACCAAGCACAAAGCGAAAAAGTAAAGATGCAGAAGAAGGAAAAGAAGTTTTTCACGAGGAGCGGCTAACGCGCCTCGAGTCTCGCAGAGGAGAAAAAGGCCGGAAAGAGCCGGTACAATGCTTCTCAATAAACCAGGATATCCGCAACGATTTTCACGTGACGCAGTGCTCGCGCACGTAGTCGAATACATACGTAGGGGCGAGTGCACGAGGATAGGAGCCTCTGAAGCCGAGCTCGTGTCAAGCTGAGAATTAGCGCCGGCGCGTACGCGTTTCTTTGTGTGCCACCGCGAGAGGAAGGGACGGCCATAATTCCCAGGAGGAAGCTTTGAAAAACGGGATTCCGAGGGAAATTAAGGGTATATACGGCTGCTCGACTCTGCGGTTTTCGATCTCAAGTTCAGCCCGAGGTATCCATAGGGGCTTATCTATCTTGTATCCCTTACTAGATTTATACTCTCTGATTGACATCGCATTTTTTTTTATCCCCCCCAACGAGGCGGCGACCGTTATTTAAAAGTACTTTTTTAAAATTCGCCCACTTCACTAAAAAGTCACGCTCGCTCAAGTCATCGAAAAACTGGAGTGTCGACATGGTTCGAGTAAATGGAAATTGGTTTGATTTTTTCAATTGCAAAACACCGTTAGACATTGTATTAGGCATTCGGCGATCAAAATAGCCTATAATACGCTTTTGGGGTGGCAAACCTTTGCTACAAAGAGTGTAAAGTTTTGCAATTTAGGAGCATTATATTTGTAGCGGAAAGAAGAAAGGCGCAGACATTTCGCTTTTATTCTGCTACGCTGGTCGATTGAACTATATCATTTAGGATAGTGTGATGGCCGATGTCAAACTTTATCACTTTAGGATTATGAGGCGTAATGTTATTTAATGCCGTGAGATTACTAATTACATTAGGAAAATTCAGATCGAGGCAGTTTCATTCGGTTTTCGCGCCAGAGTTAGTAGAATTGTGCAAATGTTGCTTGAAAGCAATTCGGATTAACGAATTCTCTTATTTCAGATTCTAATCTTTGCATCTAAATTTATTCCAGCTTCTTTCGATACTAGCACGCCAGCTTCTTAACAATGCTGATTTTTAACAAAAGTTGATTTTATTTCAAACTGAAATGATAAATTCGTTTGCTTTGTGTCTTAAAGTACCTCATCTTCATAATTATTTTTCACATAAAAGAAGAAGTAGAGAAAAAACATCATAAATTAAACTCTTTCTTATAAGATAATTAAGCAAAGGTGCTTAGAATCTCTATGTCTTTACTCTTTTAAGAATGAATTAATGTAAAATATAATATAGATATAAGCTGATCAACTATTAAATCACGTACTACGTAAATATAATTGTTTAATTATAATAAAATATGTTCATGCCAATGTTTTCTTTTTGAATAAATAATCAAGCCTCAATAATTTTCTTTTTATCATCATTAAAGTGAAAAATGTTTCAATTCAAGTTATATTTCATATATTAGTTATCTGAGTAAAATTGTTTTTTAAGAGAAATCTAATTCTTATACTTGTAATACGTAAAATACTGATATTTCTATTTGTAAGTATTGGCAGAGTTTCTTTGAAGCTGGTACATCAAAACTTTTACATTGGAACTGATATATATATATATATATATATATATATATATATCTGTTTAGTAAAGAACTAATGAAAATGAATACTATATTTAAAAAAAATATGTTTTAAACAATTAATTTCCGTTTAAGGAGTTACCATTCAGTCAGTGAGGTAAATTATAGTTTCTCAGAGACAATACATTAGAACTATATTTAATATAGCTAGTTATATTATAGCAATTATTTTCATTAATGTCTCATCTAATATTGTAGCTGATAAATATTATTATTGAAGACATTTAAACTTTAAAAATTATTGATAAATAGCAGGAGAGAAAATAATATACACTGTAAGAGAGAAATTTCAAAATTTGTATTAAAAAAATCAGATTTCAAACCATTAAATACATTTTTAAAAAAAAAATCATCAAATATTTTTCATTAATTTTAATCATATTAAAATAATTTGATAACAAGAAACTCGTAGAAGATTTTTAATCATAATATATTTTATTTAGACAATTTTATACAAACTTATGAATATTTTTCTATTTTAAATTAATGGCTAAAGATATATTTTATTTCACTATTGAAATAAATGTTAATATTCTATCGATGACAGTATGTTAAAAATATCAATGAAAGAAATAAAAATATTGAATATTTTTATTAAAACTTGATAAAAATAATTTTACACTTAAACGTATGTTACTTTGATTATAATCTAATTTTTTATTAATATAATAATTTTGTATCAATTCTTTATCACATAAATAAATATCTCTGTACATTAAATACTCAGTCGTATTTTTATAAATATATATTTTTGGATAGTAAAAAAGTATATCAGTTCTAATGTTGTTTACTATATTTTATAAAATTTTAATACAAAAGATATAATTATTTAAAGAAATTATTTATGAACTACAATTTCATTAAAAATTAGAATGTTAAAAACAGATCAAAATAAAAGCTTCCTCATAAAAATCATATAAAGTTTCAATGATATTAAAAGTTATAAAATATGAAAAACTGATATACTATGAAACATCTGCTTGATTATATTTAATATTCATAAAGTCTATAATTTTTAATTATAATTTTTTTTTCTTTATTAATTTCAATTGCTCGAATTTGTCATATTAAATATATGACAATATGCATAGAAATTATAATTTAGAAGATATGCATATTGAATTTATTTATTTATATATTAATTGCATATAATAATTGAATGTGATAAAATATGTTGCTTGAAATTAATAATTAATTATAAAATTATAAAATTATTTTCAATCTACAATTTAATAAATAATTAGATTGGAACTGAATAACTTTATAGAAATTCTATGAAAATATAATAGTAGTTATTACACTGGTATAATAGTGGTAAAAATTGAAAATAATAGGATGTTCACGTGATTATAAAAATAATAGAAATTTTTTTAGAATTTATGTTTTATATCGAACAATTAAAATATATTTCAAAATGTTTGAATATTTTAGTACGTATATAGATGTGCGCGCGTGTGTGTAATTAATTTCAAAATCAATAGAAATTTTCGAATGGTTAAAATATAATCAATTTTCTTCTGTATACTACTACAATGATTTACATAACAGTAAATATGAATCGAAAGAATTATTTGATAATTACAATTTTTCAAGAATATATTTATAACTATTGTTATATTAACAGGAGGAAAGGAAAATGTTAAAAATTAACTGATTCACAGAGAAAAATAGATCGATTAAAATTTACTGATTTTGTTAAGAATAAAAAATTTCTGAAAACAATATTTATATTATGTAGCCTTTTCAAAAAATTCTTGACACAGGATATTTTAAAATAATGTTTCTTTGAACTAAACTATCTTCTATATTTTTATTAAATTTCTTGAAAATATTACATCTGTATTTTTAAATAGTTTTAATACATTTATTATCATTAAATAAAATAATCGATGGAGCTATATTATTGGCGATTTTATTGTAATTAATATGTGTTTAAAAATTTAGAAAAATTAGAAATATTAAAAGAAAACATAATGTACTAAAATTTGTATAAGTCAATGCAATAAATTGAATAAAAATTATTCGTTTTCATAAAAAAATCTCAGCTCTTAAATTATTATGATATTAAACATAAAAGAAATATAATTGGAAAATTTTAAATAAATATCTGTATTATTATTAAATTGATAAATGAATATTTGAATAATGGAATAAAGTAGTAATGGAAATGTTTTTATAGTATATTATATTGTAATATTATTTTTCATATAACGTTTCGTTTGAGTACGAAAATTAAATTTAGTTTTGTCAACTAATGCTTTCTACTACTGAAAAATTCTATTAATATTATGGAAAGTATTTGTATACATTATGATAAGCATTATGATATAATTTTACGAAAAAAAAATTTTATTCTTAAAAAAATTTTTTAAATTTTAAATTTAAAATTTTGTTTTTAGCAGTAATAAAGTTTATTAATAATTTATAAAGAGATCGATAGTAAGCTTGGCCATGACAGTTTTACAAGTATATAGACAAATAGTCATTTATATTTTTATTATAATATATAAATATGTAAACACCTATATAATATATAATATGTAAAAACATCTAATAAATATTAATGCAATGTTTCCTAGATGGTTTGACATTCTGTATTAGTAAATAGAAACTATGTTTTTTTATATTTCTGCCGATTATATATATTTTGATATAAGTATTTATCTTTTGCGTTATATTCTTAATAAGATGCTATTGACTAATGAAATTTAAGTTCATTAAATTAGTTACAAAAAATTGCCGACTATTGTATAAGTAGAAGGGAGTGAAGAACGAAAGAGGAAAATGAGAGAAATTGTGGTTTGACTAGAATAGCAAATTATATATAAAAGGGAAAATTCTCTCTTCATTGTTCTTTCAATAATTGGCAAGGGTAGAGGGAAAAAAAAGTTGAAAAATCATTAAGGGACATCTCGGTACAATGCACACGTGTACTGTTGGTAAAAAAGAAGAGACGACGACGATAGGGACAAAAAATTTTGCGAAGAGACGAGTTATTATATATGCATAATCTGAGATAAAGTGGTATGCTCTCAAAAACAATACTGAATGCGAAAGAAGTGTAGTATTTCCAGTCCCAGCCACTGCAAATGTTCAATTGTATGCCTGCCTTCGCGTATTCCATTTATACAAAGAATTTTTTCTATCTCGCTCTCGCGGTTGAACATTCGTCGAGCAGATAACACAGAAGAGCACGAGATGAAATAAGCCAAATTCAGACGTAAAGAAATCTGAAAATTGGGCCGCAAATTTATAGCGTTCATTTAAAATTCTTGTACAAGTTCCGAAAATGATGATATTAACTCCAACATATCGAAGAAGCGTATAATTATTTAGTTTGAGTTATCGTGTATTTGAATATTCATAGGCTTATTATATTCACAATTACATGTGGCTAAGTCGGTGAAAATTCACAATAAAGAAGACCTGCATAGCATATTTTTTAATTAATGAAATTGTACATGATAATATGAGTTGGACTCTAATATCATATTTTCGAATCGTTTACTTGAATTAAATTTTCGTTATTATTTCCACTAAATGCATACTATATAAAGATAATTTATGTAATTTTTAAATAAGTTTTGATAAATTTGTTAAAATAATTAATAAGCTAAAATAAAGTCTTGATTGAGTTTAAAGTAACATATTATGATATAATCTTTATTTTATCAAATATAAAATTTAATTCAAAGTCTTTGATTTTAAGAAATAAATAAAAAAATTGTATTTAACGTTTTTGGAATTATGTAAATGTTAGTTTTAAATTAATTATTTCATAAAGTTGTAGATTTTTCAGTTCATTATGATTTAAATTCAACTTAAATTTCTTTTAATCGATTGGATTGTTATTACAATTTTACAACATTTACAAGTATATTATAATTGAATTATAATGGAGACGAATAACATTTTATATAATTTTATAATAAATTTTTCATTAGTTGTAATTAATTTGTAGGTTGTATTATTTTTTTATCTTTTATTAGTTGTATTTTATTGTTTATAATTCTTCAAAATAAATATGCAGAAAATACATTTTATATAATTTTATAATATTGTTTTGTAAATAAAGACAAGAATCAATTTTGGTATAATATAAATCATTGATTTATTCATAATTTAGATATATCACAGACGTATAAAATAAACAATAATAGTCGTTCAATCAATAAATAAATTGCGATACTTTTTTATTTATTTATTTATTATTACAGATATTATTATTATGTATAAATAATATTTAATTTGTTATCAGATAATATACAATCGTAAATCATTATCGCACGTTAGTCATAATTTTTTTTATAAATGCGCATAGCTATTTAAAAGTTTTAATTATTGTATTTAAAAATAAAATTATAAGGTATATTTACTTTTGATTACTTTTATCGGATTAAATAAGTTATTGTAATTACGAAGTATGATATGTCACATTAAAATTGTCTGAAATAAGTAATATTCGCAAAAAGTAATTTATTATAGTGTAATATTTTAGAAGTTATCTAATATAAATTGCACGAATGCCAGTCTAATTAAAATGTTTCTTGATTCAGTTTATTTTTGTACTTTATTTTCATCATTTTCTTTACTGTTTTCGATTTAGTGTTATACATGTTTTTAAAGAAAAATCTATAACAAATTAATTTTTAAAGTGTGCATCAATATTTTTATTTTAGGTTTATTCATATAGAATGCAATATGAATTTACGCTTATACTATAGAACTAGACTATTTCTTTTAATATGAGCAAATATGTCGTTCTTCTTATAACAGATGACAGTATCCTAGCCTTTTTTTATTTTAACTATAACTATATATATATATTATAACTATAACTATAACTATATATTTTATTTATGTCAATAATAAAAATTTGTAGAGTAATGTAACTTAACTGTGAAAAATTATATTTAAAGCACATATTCTTTGTTTTTATAGTACAAATAAATAGTTAGTACGATTCGTTTGACTAAGATGAATCGATTGATATCTGGTATATAAAAATCGATGTAAGCGTTTTTGTGTTGCAGAGTATAAAAAAAAAACATACAGATGCAGAAGTGAAATACATTACTCTTTAGCTGTTTAGATTCTAGACGTGTCAAACTTTTATTTTTGTTTCATCTGAAATTTAAAACTACTGAGAAATTAAAAATTCATTTTTAATATTTTTAAGAATATATATGTTAATAATAATAACAATGATTAGGAGTAATCATGTAATTGTGAATACAGTGAATTAAGTACCAATTATTTCATAGCAATTAATATGAATTATATACAATTTTTGTGAAAAATGGTGTCTATATATAATAAAATTATTTTAATATAATTTATTATTTATGTCCAATTTATACTAAATTTTTCATATTTTCAATCAAAACTTTAAAAGAATGTTCAATTATTATACTATTCATAAAAATGTTAATATTTTGTTTTGTAAAAGTTTAATTAATTTTATTATTAAAATATTGATTTTCTATTACTTTTCTAATAGAGGAAAGATTCAATTTAAAATTCAATGTGAACGGAAGTATCATCAATAAACATTCATTAGTTTTCTGCTAATAAATATTTCATAATATAGTATAGTAATACAATATATTACCCATAAATATACACAAGATTAAGGTAAGATAAAATTTTTTTTACTATCTTACTGAATTATTTTGATATGGCCACAAATCAGAAGCCGACACCTTATACAAAAGCGCCTTCTAACTCGTACATTTAACATTTCCGTCGTTTTACCTACTTCCTCTCTCTGCTTTACTCACATACTCGGTTCCTTTCTTATCTTCTTTCTCACTTCCTCTCTCTCTCTCTCTCTCTCTCTCTCTCTCTCTCTCTCTCAAGTAATTTCAGACATTTTATTATTATGTGGATTACAATGCTTAATATTGTAATATAGTGTACAGGCGTGTGTTCCTTAATTCAACCGGAAAGTGGAAGAGAAATGTTGAAAGAGAGAGAGAGTGAGAGAGGAAAGAAGAACGAATGAGGAAGGGAAGAGTTGTGGTCTTGACCTCAAGGCTCTGTATATCCAAGTGACATCTGTTTCCTACCCTTCCTCTTAGTAGGGTAGTTAGATGAGTTATATGACTTTAAAGTTAAGGAGCTTTCAACAAGGCTATTTATTACACTTGGTTGCATAATGTTTTGATGAAGTCTTTAATCTCAATAGCTGTGATTTAGTAGGGAATTATATATGCACAAGTACATAATGCTTATTCAGGTATAATAAATACTAATAAATCATAATTCTTTTAATAGATAAACGCTCAAAACATTAAACATTAAAAGTACACAAATATAAGCTTCGAAATAATTCTATTTTATAATATTTTTTTTCTATTGTTGATAGATTTTTGATAGATTATTGTTGATTTTGTAATTTAAAATAATATAACAAATAAGTATATTAAATAAATATTATCGATTGTATAAAATGATTAATTAAAATAAATACAAATATATTATTTATAATAATTCGATACAATTTATTTAAATATAAACACCGGTTATAGCGATTGTATTTTGCTCAAAAGATTATTTATACAAATACCATATGAAAAACATTTATAACAAAGAAAGTCTTTTATACAATTATTAATAGTAAAAGAAGATTTTAAAATTTTGAATGAGTTAGTTGATATTCTTGAATGATGCAACTCCCTAAATCAAATCGTTCATTTATACTTAAAGAATGCATATAATGTAAAAATATTGCGGTTCAAAGCGATAAATACATTCCTAAGTTTATATATATATATATATATATATTTCTACATATAAATACATGAAATGGAATACAATAATAAGCTTTTTTATTATTAGTGCGATTGCAGAAATAGGCAGATGCATACATTTTGTTATAACAAAATCAAAAAGTTCATTGGAAATTATATAGCCGAGTTTTCAGAAAGTCTTTATCAACTCCCATCAGCATCAGCCTTATCCCAATCATCAGCGATTAGCGATTCGCATGGACAAAGCAAGCAGTAAAGAATTCGAAGCTTGCACAAGCAATTTCTTATAATCCTAGATGTCACGAGGTTTGCCAATGGTCCTCCGAAAAGTGCCAAAATTGTCAAAATCCAAAACAGCAGGTATAACGAGTACCGGTTAGTTTTAAAAATTAGGGTGGCCAACCGGCCAGCTCTTTGTCTCCCGGAAATAGCTCGCTTACCATCACTCCATCGTGAGGTATATATATATATATATATATATATATATATATATATAAGTGGTGCATGGTGACCGGAATTTCCTCGTTGACCCCACCTCCGGCCATACTATTTCTATTTTGCTTTTCTTTTCCGCGGAATCGTTGTCATTGGCGAAACCAATGGGAGAGTCGTCGATGAGTCGTGCTTGCGGGAAGAAGCGAATTGTTGGGAAGATTTGGTACTCGGCAATGAATCAGTTGCGGATGAGCGGCAATGTGCTGCGCTGGGCGCGATGATCTCGTTGGGAGGGGAGGGATGTATTATTTTGAAAAACTTGCCTATTTGATAAAAGGAGTCATCGAGTCTCGTTGGCAATGCCTTGGTATACTCAGACACGTAATAATATGCGTATTTTTTGGTAGTGAAGCTTTCCTTTTAGATCCACTCGCTTGATAAATAAAGTGTCTGTGATATGAATTGAAGAATAATATCGGCTCGATTTGTTCGACGGCATAGGTCTGTGAGAGGAAAGCGCATACACCGATTGCCTCAAGATTCGCTTTAATAATATCTTTTATTGAAAATTCTACAAAGATCAGTTATATTTTTAACAAAATCTTATGTAGTATATTGATCTATTTTTTTGGATTTCTAATCTGGCTGAATATTATGTTTTTTCTCTCTAAAATTAAGACACACTTAATGAAACGATGAAGTGCAGAAAACAGCTAATTTAATTCAAATCTGAAAATCATTATTACTTATATAAGAATCTTTATAATAATTTAGCCTCGAGTAGTTTGGATTTTAAATTTTAAATTGTGGTCAGTCGGTGAAATACGTTAAAAATAGAGAAGAAGTTTAAGTAAATATGAGATTACATAAATCAATACTTAAATTTTAATGTTTACAAAAATGTTATTGTAGAAAATAAATAGTCGGTTGCAGAAAAATAACTATAAAATTGACACTTATCTTCCTAAAGTTTATCGTATTATTCGTAAACTGCTAACAGCATAGCTAAACTATTGTATTAAATTTGAATATTTTTATTTTTATTCTATGGTAATATCGTTACCGAAGTCGAAAGATATTAGATATTTAACCTTCATAAAATATTTTACGACCGTAGATGTATCTTCTCACAATTTAAATATATTATATTATAAAATAGGATATTGCTAAAAATTTCATTATTGACGAGATTTCTGCGTGCACATAGCATTGTGCATATTAATGGAAATATTTTTTCAATAAATAATCTAACTTCAAGACCCTAACATTTTTGCATAGGAATATTATCATATTAAAATATATATTATTATCGCTAAAACATATACGATTGGATAATGTAGGAACGATATACATTGGATTCTTTTGAGGGATGAATAATTTATTATCCAATTGAAATTCGTAATTTATTATTCGTTTCTAATATATAATATCTAATATATAATCGTAAATAATAAATAGCAACAGTATTAATGTTGTGATAGGTGGAAATGGATGGTAGACACATTTGAATGTCAAAATGATTTGTTACTCCTGATATTAATGATTTCCTATATTGCCTTGCCTAATATTCACTTTACAATTAATATTATATTCAATTCTATCTTTCAATTCAAGCCAAATTCAAATGGTCAATAATTTCTCCGAATCAAATGATATTGTAGAATTCAATTCATGTGAACACGCGTTCAAAGTCACACAAAAGCGGATACAACTAATAATACATACGCTTATTAAATATTCAGTTCGTGTTTTAACATAACGTTATTTAGTGGATCCCACACATTGTTTCACTTGTTCATAAAAAAAAATTAACTTTAATGAAAGCAGGAGTAATTCTATTTGTTTTCATCTTCGTCACGTACTCTAATATTTTATTCACTGTTGTTCGAATAGCACACTAAACAGTTTATTCGTCGGTTTTTATTTTTATTTTTCCTAATGCTTAAAGTGAAATTATTTCAATAAATTGTAATTTCTGATTATCATTTACATTCTTATGTTACTAAACTACATTTCAAAACTTATATACTAAACTGTCGAATACGTGTTAAAACATTTATTATTTAATAGTAATACATAATGCACACAATTCATATGTTGTTCTGTCATTATTAAATGAAATTTAACGCATAAGATATTTTATTAAAAAAAAATTTCACTTTTTTAGCTAATAAAAATCATTTTTAGGAATATAGGTATGTAAATGTAATTAACTAAACATTTTGGAAATGTAATATTGAGTTATATTATATACGAAAGTATAATTTTTATAATATTTAAAAAGAATGACAACAATTAGGGAGAATAATTTGAATTGAACAGTAGGTATCAAAGACTAGATTTTATCCTATATATATATATATATATATATATATATATATATTATATTTGTGTACTATATTTATTATGTTATATATATCCTACCTAATGTATTACATCATAATCTATATAATTGTGTTAAATGTAATGTCAGCTTTACGAATTTATTCAAGCTTATTTTCACTTCTCATTTATTTGCTTATTTATTCTATGAATAACACGAACAACGGTATTATAAAATTTACAAAATCATTGAATGAATATTTTATTATAAAATTAAGAAACGAATGAAGACTGGTAATATAATGTAAGCATAGCTTTTATACCAACTTAGCATTTAGCTTTTAAGAGACTAATTGATATTTATTTGATACTAATTGATTTTAGTCAAATATTTATTTGACAATTAGAAATTTATATTACTCATGAGACTTAGTTCAATGCACTAATAAACTATTATCCTACAACTTATTGGGTACCATTAATATTTACCATTGACAATAATAGCACACAAAGATTTATAACAAATTTCATTAGGGTAATTTATTTATAATGTTTCGTACGGCAGTTTTAACGCAAGCGACCAATGTAGAAAGAGACAAATATAATAACAAAGTAAAATTTGTTCATTTAATAAATATTCTTTTCCATTGGCATTCTGCGTGAAAACGAAGGAAGAGAAAGAAGTAGAATATTTAAAAGAAAAAAAGAGGCATATTTAGTAAGGCAACACGAGGTTCAAGTAAGAAGTTTTGCTCTGCATTTAACATAAATGATTTCCCGAAAAAGAAGTAAAAGAAGCCGGTCGTCGAGAAGGGAACAGGCGTCGTTGTATCTTCCTCGCTTTGTCGTCGCCGTATAAAATCATTCGTAGACAAAGTAAACAAGAGCGTACGAGCGACAGAGCAACGGTCGGATTTTTGCCGCCATTTCCAAATGCAGGTAGAGGTCCCGGGGGTGGGGGAGTCTAGTTTAAAAAGCGAGTACAGAGCGTCTCGATGCCATTCGCACGACCTCTCGACAATGAAAACCACTCGGCGTTCGTACCGAGCGACGTCCCCGATGTTGCATACACTTCATTGTCGACAGCTGCAGAGCTACCGAATTATGGTCGAAATTGCTTCAAGAATAATCGCGGCCTTCGATAATGCATCCTCAGGCCGACGATCAGTGTGCACAATCGAAATCCGATGTAATTAATGATCGACAGGGTTGGAATAAAGGCCTCGGGTTTCGTCAAATCGCCTCTCCTCCTGTCTTCGCCCATTCGGAGCCTCATTGTGTCGCAGTCATCGATTATTCTGATTTTCCGAGTTTATGCATATGCATTCCCTATGATAAATAATCCATAATTTACTTGGCGACTCTTCATTATCATTTCTCAGAGCTTCACCTCTACTACAAAAGAGACCCATCTATCCGTCCAGACATTGTTTTCCGGTTTGGTTGCTGTTGTCATCGTTGCTATTGCTTGTAATGAACGAAGCTCTTAGTCTTCCCTTGTTTCCTATCTCGCGCATGTCCATTGTTTACTCTGTGTTTTGTAGGTCGAAGAATACTCGCCAGGTGAAGAGCAGAAACATAGAGAGAGAAAGAAAACTCGAGTCCGAGAGTGTCATATAATGAGAATACCACTACCACTACTACCTTAATTACTTGAAAATGTGATGTTTTTCTAATCGACTCTTTGATTACTAAATTAAATTAACAACTGCTATTTATTAATGCGCATTTATTTATGCCTGTACATACATTGTTGATTAGTATCTATTCCATGGGTGGCGATTAGATTGATTTATTAAAGTATATGCTTTACACATTATTACATATATATATATATTCTGTATAACATTATAACGATACAGTGACTTAAGTATATTATAAAAAATCTGTATTGTTGGTCATATTTATAAAAGAATTCTTATTATATAAATATCTTAAGTTTTCAGCCTATTTTGGACAGCATAAATTTTGAAATACTATTATCAAAATTGTAATCAAATTTTAATTCCAAGTTTATACCAATTTACTTTAATCTAGTATATTATAATAATCTGATTAACTTTATTAAATAGATGAACGAAGTTTTGTTAAAAAATGTAGTTTCATAATTATTAAATTTAATAGAAAAGATTAAATACAGTATTAAGCGTTACTCATATAGTTGGAAGTTTCATATCTCCGTACAAATTTATAAAATTTAAAAAATACATTTCAATAGTTTAAAATACGAGACAAAATCTTTATAGTATCAATCACATTATTTATAATAATAATTTTACTAATATTGTTTTATAATATTTTAAATATATTTCTTATTTTGTAGCCAGTTTAAACTATTAGTAGGATTTAGAAATAAATAATGTAAATTATATGAAATACTTATTGTTGTGTAAACTTTATATATTCTACACATTTTTCATGTTTAATTTGTTATTGTAGGTCCAAGAAGCGGAAAATATAATTATACATTACATTAAATATTTTATTTTTTACTTGCAATAAGTTACTGTAATAATTATTAATCAATAATATTAAAATAATACTGTAATAATAATTAAATAATTGATATTATTTATTATTATTTTTAATTTATATTATAATTATAAAAATTCATTATACTAAATAAAAGAAGTTTATTTTTACAATGAAATCATTCATTGAATGAATACATTGAATGTATTATAAATTTTTATACATATTTAATATATTTTATGGCTAATGAAATCTAGACGTGTTTTAAATAATTGAAAATATATTTATAATTTAATAATAAAATATCAAAACGGAAGATTTAAGATTTACTGTATGAATGTACGTATCTATAGATATTTTTTTAGACATTTATATCTTTGAATATTAAAAAATTGTTGATTAATAAGTATTTACTTTTTCTAAAACTGTCTGTAAATTTAAATGTTAACACTTTATAATGAATATAAAAGAAAAATAACGAGTTTCAAATTATTGCGAGATTGATTAGCAAGATATTCATCAATAAATTAAAGTATTGAAAATTGAAACGTTTATACTGAGAAGATGGCTATATCATTTATTATAATATTTTTAACATCTTTCATGAAAAGCGCATGTAATAGTATCGTGAATTAATATTAATTGAAATCATAAATTAAAAATTAGCGAATTTAGTAAAACAATATATTTATTTAAATTATGATAACAGAAATTTTTAATTATACTGAATTTTTGGCCTTAGCATGATATTAAATCTAATGTCTTTTAGATTTTAAGAATAATTATAAAATTCATTTCATCCGAATGACAGTTTAATTTACTTTATACTTATTTTAAAATCTTTTTAAAACTATGTAAATATTTTTCTTTGAAAACCGCTTTATAAAATTGGAAAAAACTTTTTATTGAAAAATTAATTTAAATAAAATACTAGGGTATGTAAAAATATTAAAAATGAATGGCAATATCATATATATATAATCTAAAGAATTTCATTTATAGAAATAAACCTTGAGATATTAATTACAAATCTATAAAATGTGATGTGTTGAAATAATTATTTACATTACATAAATGTATGTAGTCAGTATAGTGTAAGATAATAATGTTCTTTACTATATCTGTAAAAATTGATTAACTGTATTTTATTTCTAGAAAAGATTCTATTAACAATTTTCACGGTTCATATGAGGTTGTTAGCATTAAGATAAAAGAACCGCAAGGCTGACAATTTGGGAAATTCCTTTATGTTCCAGGTCACATAAAACATAAGTTTCGCTTGAGTTAATTCTCGTTACTTTGTTGTCACGTAAAACTGTACTTTGCTATACAATTATTCGAAATTTCATTCGCCCAACAAAGACGCATTAAGCTTCATTACGCTGCTGGATTAATTACTCAAACGTTGGAATCTTCTACATCATTTCACATTTTGATTAGGCCAACCAATATACAATTGCTTGGCAGAAAAAGCCAAGTAAAAGTGCTGCTGTAGTTTATTTTCAGGTAGGGTTTAACCAAATCGTGGTAGAATACAGAGAGAATGCGCGAGAAATAAAGAGAGAGAGAGAGAGAGAGAGAGAGAGAGAGAGGGAGAGCGAAAAAACAAAAGACGAAAGACAGGATGATGGGATGTAAAATTTAGACGTCTAAAAGATGACAATTTAAAAAATCCTGTAATCATCCTTTAATTGCAAAATAAAGGATAAAGAACAAGAAGTTTTATGTGATTGGCATTCAGTGGCGTAACAACTTTGGAACTTGGGCATCAATTTTCGACAATTGCTGAATTTTTAAAACAGAATCAAGATGCGTGACAGGGATCGTTTTGGAAAACAGATTCTTAAGACGTGTGATATCAATAACCGTTAATGGCTAAATGAAATACGTGTGGCGTTTTGAATGTGTACTGGAATACCACTATGCTAAAGCATATTATGGGTGATTTATAATGGTTCGATGATCTTTGGCTTTTTGTGCTTACTTTTCCGCATGACAAATGTTAGGCCAAGCATTCTTAATTTAATCCTTCGAGTACCGTGAATCTTCGCGAGTATCTGCGTGTTCTGCACGTGGATGATAGAGTGATTTTAATAATCTGCATAAAAGTCGGGCCGCGAAATTCCATTTTTGACGTATCTTCGCCACCTCCCACCCACTGTCTCACTTTGGCAATAACGAAGACGAATGATGCAATTGAATTTATTTTTAAGCTATAATCAATAGCCTTATTCAAATGTTCACGTTTTAAATATTCATTTGTTAATGTTAATATCTATTGATGATCGACTAAGAAGAAATACTTTCTTAGTCACTTAAACTTAAAAATTCATTAATCTCTAAATTTATACATTAAATTGCTCATTCATTGAACTCAAGAGTTTTATACGACAGCTCGGAATTTCCTGACCAGTAAGAGATAAGAGATAGAGTATGAAAGCTGTAACAAAAATGTATAACAAAAAATAGAAAAGAATGAGGTTATGAAAGCTGTAACGAAAATTTGCTCCTTATTCGGTAAAAGAAAATCATTTTATGAACAAATTTAAAAAGAAGTAAAATTTTAAATATTTTACTGAATATAGTTGAATTGATAAAATAATAGAATGTGATGGTATATTAGTATTAATATTAGAAAAATATAAAATTGTCTTTTTATGGGTTTTAAGATATTTCGATAACTATTTTGACTGTATGTATACAAGTAAAAGTACATGCATTTCATCCAATTTGTCAAGTAACCACAGAAAATATCACAGCGGCAATTCAATCCGCCTTGAGCAACTTAGATGGGAGGTAAATGGGAAGCTATAGTCAAGTCTGTTAAATTTCACCTCGAACGAACAATCAAATATAAATTATTCACCATGGAAGATTTTATAACTTTTCTTTGAAAAAAAAGGAAGCAACTCATTTAACGGTGAATTCGACATTTTTGGAAAAGACAATCAACACAATATCTCCAAAGACATCAAGTTATATCAAAATGGCAATATAAATACACCAACCATCTCAATGGCCTCCACCCTGGGAAAGATGGACTTACCAGAGGTAAGTCTGTCAGGTTTTATTAAAAACCGTCTCTACCACCTTAAGAAGACCGATTTCCAAACTGGCTGTGCTTCCTATCACAAATCTCCAAAAACAGGATCAACACATTGCTGATGGTGGGCGGAATGTTCGAGATTCCGTTCGACATTGAAACTCGTGCAGTTATATTTTTATGGTTTGGAAATTCATATATATATAATTATTTGTATATTATGATTGCCAGAATGTGTAAATAGTGATCCTTGTCGAACTTACGTCTAGATTTAGTGTTCGAATGTAAATATCTTTGTTCCCTTCCCTATGACAAACAGTCATTTCAATGTCGCTGTAAGAATTCCAAGAATTAATGTACGTTACTTCATCTTCTTTTTATCTCTAACCGTTCTCATGAAACGGGAATTTCAATACCCAATTTTCCAATCATAAGCAATAGAAATTTAAGAATCGATAACTGACTCTTTACCCCTCCCAAGGAGAGATGAAGAGGGGCACGTTACATTAAATTAAACTGCGTGAATTGTGCAGATTCATTTACT
>JAPYYT010000539.1:0-70847 GCA_030522565.1 Ceratosolen corneri
GGTCTATGATAAACTCGCAAAGGTAACGCAACACCAAATCTGACGAGACAAGTTATCGAGAAATGTTCAAATACTTTTAAAAACAATAAAGTGCATGTTGATGTAATTATTATCGTTTGATAAATAGCTGAATGCTAATATTGGCATTGTATAAACGTATACATGTGTATAGTTACGATACGTCCTAATACTCTTTAAAGCGAAACGATTATCGCAGCGACGTAATAGCTATAATAAACTTGCAGGTATCATCGTCATACTTTATACTGATTTCCAAAATCTTTTCCTGCATTCTTAAGCGCTTAATGTAAACAATAATTTTACACTACACGCCGATGCGTGCGATGTATAAAACTCCGGTCACAGGAATACATGTGCAATTAAAAGGCGGGATAAAAAAGGAAAGGAATAACGAATGTGCGCAAGAAAGGCAGACGTAGAAAGAGAGCTAGAAAAAACCAAGGTCAGCCCTAAAAAGAAGCGGCGAAAAGAAAGAGAGAAAGAAGACTTGTCGTTTTGTTTATTTATTTCAAGCTTTTGTCGAGAACGAGTTTTACAACAAAAAACGAGGTAGCGGCGAAGGGACGAAACAACGGCACTAAACAACAGCACGGGGTCGTAGAGTTTACCCGATAATCAGGCAACTGGACCGAGAGCTCTATATTTGTCACGGCCATGGCTCCCTTCTAATGTCCCTGTCATGCTTTTACTTCACGCAAACATGCGCGCTTGTCCGATCTTTCCGCGTCACATTTGATAACCATGTTATCGGAGCACAAATAAAGGGATATACCCAAAGCGTTGCTCCTTACGTATATAACAAATATCTCTTTCAATACCATTGGGATCCTTACGATAAAGTTTGTTTTCGAGAATCACTGGGGGCGTTTAAATTTCGCGCCCGATCGGATATCTAAATTCAATCTCTACGTCCAATTTACAGTCAGTTTATGGGTTTTCAATTTTTAAAAAAGATTCTCTTCCGTACGCGTCTATAATTGAATAATTTATATGAGCTGTCGTTGTTTTTTGAGACTGCGACTTGATGTAGCTTCGAAATAAGAGAAAGTTTAATATTAAAAACAAAAAACAAAAAAACAATCATTTATTATTGTTGCCTTAGTTTGACACGAGCAAATTCATCCGAGTGCTGAAATGTCTGGGATCCTCACTGTCTACGCGACATGCAAAACAAAGTCCATAGTACAGTATTTGTAAAGTCACCCATTTTAGTTGTATTTCCAATCGTTGCCTTTAATTTCACGCGATTTCGCGGTCGTTGCGCAGCAAGAAAATTGAATTCTCTTACTTTTGGAAAATCGAATTTTTCGTCTAATTATGTGGCTGTGTGGCGGCGCGCCAAGCTATTGCGCACAGAATTATTACGCAAGAAAAAGATTTACCAATGTCGAACAGAGCATGTAATAACATCAGGCTACACGCTTCTTGCCTACTGTCTCCCGACCACGTGAAAAAAAAACGTAGCAAACATTGGCGAATGTGCCTGTCAGGAAAAAAAAAACGGACAAAGAAAACACCAGGACACTTGTGCCGCGAATAGGAGAGCGGCCCGTCGAATAATCCAAATTCAGGACGACTTGATCGTAACTGAATCAAGGCCGATGCTTGCCGTTGCAGAAATTTTCGTTTCCCGTACGGTCAGCGCACACAGAATAATTCCTGACGCAGAGCAAGCGAGGCGTAAAACGAAGGCTAAGAGTCGGTCCTTCCTAAAGACTCTTTTGTGTCCATTGCCGCGTCATTACCGATTTGTGGAAACGGAATTTTTACAGCCGCCGGTTTTCAACGACAGCGGGAGATGAAGGACGGAGGGACGACCTTATGGAAAGCATCGGACGGTAGAGTTGAATTTATCGGCGTGCGTTGTCAGCTCGGGTGCACCCGTGACAGCCGCGTTCTCCCCCTCTCCGGAAGTGTGCATAAGACATTAGTGCTCAAATGGCTTAACGCTTTATTTCTTGGAATATTGGCCTGAGACAAAGAGTAAGGGGCTAAATAAAAGGGGTACAAAGACACTCGGCCATCCCCTCGAATAGAGCCGGCACAAAGAAACAAGAGGTCGTCGGAGGAAGCGCCGAAAAAAATAAATAACGCGCATAGAATCCTGAGGCTCTTCATGGAAAGGAGGCGCCGCGGTTCGTAGCCTTTCATCTGCAATTTTTCAATCACGGATGAAATCGATGGGGAGTGGGAGCCAAAGCCAAATAAATTATACAATTTTTATAATCGAGATGTACAATCGCGTCCGGCTTATTAGCGGCTCTAGATTTCCTTGCATTCGCGAGACTCTCGCTCGTAATGCCGACATTTAATGGCATCGATTATGGCGCATGTCTAACTGACATTTACCGGGTGATAGGAAGAAATGCCGGTCCCTGTCGCCGTGTTTGCCATTACAGGCCCATGTCATTGAATATTCGTTATTTATTCGCAAGGCAATTATGGCGATTAAAAAAATACGGAGAACCGCTCGTTAGATTAAAAACGAGGACCCTCTTGGGATTTGTTTTTGTTACTTGGCTACTGAATAATTTACGAAACGGAAAAGTGCAGTGGTTTTAATCTCGCTTTTCTTATTGGACATCCTTATAAAGAATACGCGAAGCGTTAAAGGAGCGACTTTTCTCGGGACGGGAAAGTAGATATTAGTATTTTCATTCTGCAATTAGCGACGTAATGCCGAGCTCGGCATTTAAGGAAATAACGATTGAGATTTAACGGCATCCTCAGCAGTTAGAAATCAAATTATTTCCTATAAAAATTAATTATTTCTAAATCCATCGTTCAAGCAAGTCTACTTCGGCCTACCAAACACGTATGAGCGTTCTTACGATGACTTATAAATTACACTATATATATTTAATTTCTGATGGATTAATTAAATATTGCGTAATTATTTTTTTTATCCTTAGGGGTAGTGTAATGGCTCATTGTGATGTGTGAAATCATCGAGTTTGTAATTAAATTTCAAATTTACGTACTTCGTTTTAAAAAATAATAAACATTTGAGCTTTCCATGCATATTTTTTAGCTTTCTGTATAAATGTATGATGCTCATTAATAGAAGGTTTCACCGTAATTTTCACAATCAATTATTAATTCACAGAATTACATTTTTTTCCTCATTTTACATATAATTACTGGTTTACACTCTCTTTTTAAATTAATAAATTTACTTTGATATGATAAATAAAAATCAATTCAAAAAAATTTTATGGAAATCACTTTTAAATATATGTCTCAATTCAGGTAGTTTTTGCATATTCAAATATATTCAAATTTAAAAGATGAAGATTATGATATTGTAAATGCTAATACTTAAATTATCAAAACCTTTCTTGGTAACCAATGTAAAAAACCGTTTCACTGGAATTAAAAGCTTTACTTCCTTAATATAAATACATCATTTTATATCGCATTAATGTTATTATATGTGAATAAAGTATAAATAATTGTTGTATATAAATTCTATTAACATAT
The DNA here is from genome assembly GCA_030522565.1 of Ceratosolen corneri. Taxonomy (NCBI): domain Eukaryota; kingdom Metazoa; phylum Arthropoda; class Insecta; order Hymenoptera; family Agaonidae; genus Ceratosolen; species Ceratosolen corneri. The sequence continues at coordinate 3,502 of JAPYYT010000539.1, forward strand.
GTAAATCATTACCAAATATGTAATATACGTGGCCATTAAGTAAATGTTTGAAAGATCAAAACATAATTTTTCGATATTAATCATTAATCAGCATTATTAAAGTATATTTGAAAAATGTTGCTAAGTAAAATAAATCGAGTGAAATAATTCAAATATCGTAAATTTTGGTATATTTGTGTATGACTATATAAAGTTTTTATTATAAACAAATTTATCGCAAGTCTGTACATGAAATTTATATTTAAGAAAAATATTTTTTTGTTACCTTTCGCTTACAATTAATATTACCACTTAAAAGAAACAATTGTGGAACTAAAATTTTGTAGAAACCAAAATTTTCAAATAGAAATAAAGCACATATAAATTGGTCTTAAAAAAAATTAACAAATTTTGATTAATCTTTAATTGAATTTGTGTGCATAATTGAAATAAATGTTTCATTTATATTCAGCTAATATAGTTCCAAAAAAATCGTGTCTTACATTTATGGATTAAAAATCTTCGGCATTTATCACAATTTAATTGTATCGATTATTCATAGAATGCCATTAATTAAACAAACTAAACGAAGTAATAAAACTGATTTTTATAAACGTATGTCATTACGGTAAAAATACTCGTCTCATATAATAGTTCTCCAAAATCGAATATATTATAAACAAATTTTATTCTTGTATAAATCTTATTAAGCCTTATTGTCAGAGAAGCTTCTTAAACAATATTGCACGTTTATTACAAAATAATTCAAGCGAAAACTGCACACATTATTTTAATCATAGAAAATTAAAACCAGGACAAGAGTTGGATAACAATCAGTAGTAGTGAAAGCTCATTTTCCCGTTCTGGGATCCGTTGCTTAACATTTAATCGGGAACCGTCATTGCACTACTACATATTCTTCAAATTTTCCAAAATTAATTCCGTCCACTGAACCGGTAGCATACATCTCCCCACGGAGGAGAAAAACGGCCCGGGTACCGATTAATCGCGACCGGGCATCGTCGCCGTCTTCTTTGAGAGCCGCCGGCGACGTCACGCTCGGCCGCTCCCGATTACCCCGGCAGCAGCTGTCACGCGCTCATATTGATAACCGAGGAATGAGAGAAAAAGCGAGAATGACTACCGCCTGCCGCGCACGCACGCGCGCAATCGCACTTCAGTCGGTCTCTCCTTTTAAACCTTCTTCCTTCCTCCCTTTCTCGCTCTCTCTCTCTCTCTCCCTCGACTCCAACCTCTCGGAGAGTGGGCGCAAGAGAGACAGAGCGATAGAGAGAGAGAGAGAGAGAGAGAGAGAGAGAACAACAACCCCCGGTGTAAATACGCGTGAAGTGAATCAGAAAGGCGGCGAAGATGAAAGAAACCGGCAGCTTCCCCTCTCGTTCTGTCTGTTCGACCACCTTGACACTGTCGTCGCTCCCATTGGCCCTATTGTTCTCGAAGAGCACTTTGCTCCTCTCTCCTTTACTCGCCCTGGCTTACTTTTTTCTCACCGACGCGCGCACAACTAGGCCCCATGAGCTTTCGGGCCCTGCGATACACGCAATTTGTCGCCTATTACGTTTGTGCGCATGCCTGGCCGTTCCGATCGAACCGGCTTGTGACGCAAGACCGCGGGGAATGGGGACATTGGGTAGGTGAGTCGACGGCAAGATCCAACGGACCCGCGAAGCAAGACATCCTGTCGAACGCGCATTGTAGTTATAATAACGGGTGGACGGGTTTTTGCGGGAGCTTTCCGGGGTGGAGCACTCGTCTCTTGAACTTTGGGGGCCGAACGTGGAAATGAATGCACTCGCCGACAGCTGGAGACATTCGTTCCGGATGAAATACGACTGGTCCTCTCCGTCTCTCTTACTCGCCGCTCACTGTCTCTGTGTTCCGACAAGTTTCGTAATTATGACGATGAGGCGAGCTTTGAGTAGGGAGGGACACGCACTCAAAGCTTTTCACTCTAATGTGGCTGAGGATGGATGTACTCTCGAGCGCGAACACTTGCAACAGCTGATCGTCGTCTACTACTCAGGAAAATCTCTTGGAGCTTGGACAAAGCGCCGACTGAATTTTAAACTGCGCGACAAAATTTGCCAATCTTTGCGATTACACACGATAATGTGCCGCCTCGTCCCCTCTACTTTTTATTGCCGATAATTCACTGGCCCTTGTGATTGCCGGAGAAGCGCTTATTTATTTTATTTACCGTTATTACTATAATTGCAAGCTAACCCCTGGCGGTGCGCGTATCGCCTAATATTATATAAATCAATTAAGTTCTAGGTACAGGACAATAATTACCGCAAAGGCCGCTAGCAAATAAATGATGATTTATTCCGGATATTTTCTCTTCAAATTTTTCTCTTGCACCCGTAATTTTTACGTTCAATTATATTAAATCGTACTTTTTTTTAATGACATTTCTTTCATTTATCGCAAATAATAAAGTGAAAGCCTGTCGAAAGAAACCGAATGGAACTGAAATAATAGTAAAATCTCAAATACCACGTACATTTGTAAATATTAGAAAAGTAGCATATTATAGATTATATGATATGATGAGCTAGTAATAGTATAATGAAACTAATTATTCCCGGATTGGATTATTCAAATTTTTATCAAATAATGGCAATAATTACATTATGACTTGTTAGATGCAAAAGTTCATTACGAGAAAGATAAACAGAGGATAGATATAGATAATCATGAAATTTAGTACAATAATAGCATTATGAATAAATTTTAACAATAAGCACTTTTAAACTATTTAATCGGATTTAATTCAGAATCATTTGTTTTCAGCTGACTATGCAAGCGCCGTATATTAATAAATTTTTAATATTTGCTCAAAGATAAATTTTTTAAAATATTTAATGTTAATATAAAAAGTCGAATATTGTTACGCAAATAACGTTTAATCAATTACTACTGTGAAAGGTTTCTATATATTGATACTTCATTATCCTTTTGAATTATTAATATAATTTGACCAGATATTTTTAGACCAAGAGATGAAATGCGACTTATAAATTTGGGTTAATCACAATCGTCATTCTATTTAATTCAATTTTCTAGTTCAATAGTAGATTAAAATACCGCCAGCTCTTTTTCCGGGTTAGTCTATTGTTAAAAAAACAGAAAGAAAATCATTATTTAATTTTTAAAGTAGATGTTGTTGTTTTCAGTAGTTTTAACAGATTTTCCAAAGTTTAGCCAGTAACACATTAATTAACACGTTAATATAATTAAATTTATTCTGTATAGTAAATAAAAAATTTTAATAAATTTTTGATACCGTTCTATTTGCGATATAATACTTATGAAAAAAATTAGTGACGTAATAAATACAAAATATGTTCAGTGCATTCTACGATTGAAAAGATTTATATGATTAGTATTTGAAATGAAATCTTAAATTCCAAGCAATATCGAATAAAAAATATCTTGATTGGCTTGTTTCTATAATTTATATGTAATACATTACAATGAGAATGTTTAATAATATAAAACTTGAATTTATTTTAAAATATTTATAATTTAATAATTTTTAACAAAGTATCAATAATATTCCATATTACATAAATGTTAACGCTAATTTATTGATTAATGAATCATATAATAATAAATTTCCAAAAAAATTACATTAATTTATATAATAATACTTTAATATTAATAACTAATACAATAATACTCTTTTAAAAATATATATGTGTGTGTTTGTGTGTGTGTTAAAATTACTGAATATCTATATTAAATAATTCAAACAGTATACACCCTATATATCTAATTAAATATCTAATCAAATATCTATATTAAATAATTCAAACAGTATAAACTTGATTTTAGACAAAATTTAAACTTTACTTCTTTGTATAAAAAAAAAAAGAATAAATTGCGATCGAAATTAGAATTCTGATCTACTTTGGTTTTTTCATTTTTTATCAAATGTACGAAATATTACGACTTGAAACTATATTTCGGTTATATAATATCTTTTAATATGGAAATACATTATGATTAAAGAAAATTAAGGAATATTCATAATTAACTTGAAAAGAAGTTCGTTCTATAATATTAAAAAAATACAGTTATACGCACACGCACATACATAAATGCATTTCTTTTTATATTTAATCGTTAAAATTATTACGAAAAACTTGTTTTAAGTATCTTCATAATAAATTAGATAGAAAACATTGATATTTTTAATAATATCAATAGATTTAATTGGACTTTTTAGTGGGACTCACAAATTGCAATTGGTTTTTAATCCCCTTTTCCTCATTAGCTGTAATTAAACGTAAAAAAATGAACAAAAATATACATGTCGACATATTAAATTCATCTGTGCATAAATAAATCGAGTGTCCTATATCTGTACCGTTGAATTAAAAATAGTTAGAAATGTTTTTTCCAAACCTATGAATTCTAATTTAACCGCAAAGAATTCTTATTGTAGTTTATTTCGAAACTTGGATCAAATGAAAGGCACAAATGTTTCTTGCGTTTTTCCTTTCTCTGAATTACATGCTGGCATACAAGTAACGACATCGTTTTTATCATGGCATTGCAAACAAATGAATTTATAAGTTTTCCGTACGCACACCGATTGCTTTTAATCATCAATTACAGAAAATGAATCATACATTTATTACCAGCGTGTTTTTTCTCCTCCCATCATCATCGGTGCATCAAACGCAGCAGCAATTAAAGACCGTCGAATACGGAAATTGCGAAATGCACTGGCCTAGATGACTTTTTTTTATGTTTATAAAAAAATATCAATTCCCGTCAGTGAGTTTATCGTCTTACATCCTCTCTCACCTGAATCCCTCGATTTTTTCGCAGGGCGGACTTTCCGCTGCGCGAATTTTTCCCGACGGCCAAGTATTTAATTACAGCGACCTGCCCTCGAAAAACTGGTTCTGCCCGCGGAATATATGATATAAAGAGGGGGGAGAAAGAAGGCGCGGGTATAGTATACTGCCGGTGTATAATACCGGGGCTTATCAAGATCTCGCAGCGGCAGCCGCGCGCGGAAACCATCAAAGAGTCCTTTGAAGTTTACTCGGTGTCCTCGGCCCTCTCTCTCTCTCTCTCTCTCCCCCTCCCCGCGCCGCCCCTCCTCCCACCTACTTCTTTTCTTTCTAGCCGTCTTTTTCTGCTTCTGCTACTCTCGCTTCTTCCAACACACTAATTTACACTTTCGAAAAATATACTCCCCCCTCCTACCCGAAACGACTCCTCTCTCTCTCTCTCTCTCTCTCTCTCTCTTGCTATATATATATATATATATATATATATATATATTTACATGCCTTTCCACCCATCTTTACTCTCTCCCGGGAGAGTTGGAGTCTTTTCTTCGATTTCAATGCACGGGACAAATAATCCTACCCGACTTTGAACGCTCGAATTTCTTTTCTACCCGTCACAGATAACGCCAAGACTCCGAGGAAAACTACCGCGGAACTAACGACATTTCCCGCCTTGGCTGACTGTACCACAACAGCACGTATTTTCACGGAAAAGCACAAAAAGAAACACCTGATTTGTAATGGAAAGCGACGGAATAAAACGAGCGGCCAGGTACGTGTTTCGAGGCTGTTATCGGACCTCGGATCATGCCAATTAAGCGTCTCTACGACGTTTATCCCGTAACTGAGCCTGTGTCTTGCTTTAATATTTATGCGCCCGCGAGCAATCAGCCGTGAATCCTTCTGTTATCTGGGGTGATAAATTCGCGCCTCGTTTTCCTTAAAAGAAAAAACAAACGGGAGGCCAGTCGATACTCAATAATAAGCAAAGCCGCACCCTGTAAGATTCCCTGGCGCTATATATCATTCAAAATCTTTCACTTTCCAAAAGAATATACTTCTAATAATCAAGAAATGATGTGACGTTTCTTTGAGAATTATTATTATTTATATATATATATATATATATATATATATCTGGACATTTGAATAATCGGCTAATCGGCTTTGGCTGGGTTTAATTTATATATTTGAGTCGCGAATTTTAAAGTTTAAAACTTAGACGTCAAACAAACAACAAAAAAGAGGTGTCTGTCGATATATATCACGAAATGTAAAATATTCATTTTATTGTAAAAATGTATACGAGGTGACGTTATTTATATTTGTAAGATAAATATTTATACGCAATTTATGCTATTTGGCTGAAATTATTTTATTTCTGTAAAAAATTTGTTTACCTAAAATTATAAAAATTAAATAGAAAAAAACCCAAAATTAAAATAAAATAATGCAAGCAATCTATGTTTTATTTAATTTTTAACTCACGTGAATACTTTGGCAATCATAGACGGTAAAATTATTTGCACAAAGAGATATTTATATTTTTACAATAATGGCTATTGATTTGCTTATAATTATAGAATTATGTTAATTATTTTATTATTTAATTACGAACGTGAAGTTGATTCTTTTATTGCATAATTGTCTTTAAGTTTAGTTCGTAATTAAAAAATATTGTGTTACGTCCAAATCAGCACCGATTTGGCTAAGGTATTATCAAGAACTTTATATTAATAAAACAAAAATTCAAACTTTCAGTAAAATAGGTTACAAAAATGTAATATCGAATTTATTATTAAAATTTCATATTCTGTTCAAATGAAACGTAGTTCGATTTATACTTCTTCAAAAAAAATCGATATTTTTCCATTTAATGTAACGTTTTGATAGTACCAATATAAATACGGATAGTATATTTTTTTATTTCTGTCTTAATACTATGCTTTGATGTGCTACGTTTTTCATACGAACCGACGACATATTCAATAACACAATAGGGAAAAGGGAATGACTTCCAGACAAAACATCATATAGTTTGCAATGCTGCAAATAACGTCGTATTATATCATTTGTTGTTAAGCCGGAAGTTTTCAAGCAGAATTATTTTAAATAATAATATATATATTATGAACCAATGAATGTATTATGAGCTGCTTAAGGTAATGTAACCGTTAGACATAAGTTATCCAATGAGTTTCATCGTAATCCAAGCAGATAATGCTTATTGTAATCTTTTTACATTTATATGTTACATAATTTTTGGCGTCATACATATAAAATTTAATATAATTCAGTTGTTTAGTCAATTATTAATGGCCATTTAAAAAGATCGACTTTCCATGTATGAATGAAACTTGAGTAAAACAAACTCTTATTGTTGATTAAACATGTAGTTTATATGAAGCAAAACGCATCGAAAACTGCAGTTGATCTTGATAAATATTATGATAAGTTAATGCTTCTGATTAGAATGATTTGAAAGTAGTTTGGCCATTTTTGGCGTGTCTCATTGACTGCGAATGATAACAAAATTCTCTCCACTTCATTAAAATACTTGTTTTAAAAATAAAAATAACAAAATCACTTTTATATTATAACCGTGGTTGTTTATACATCGTCTATTATTCTCACATATTAATTTAATTTGAAAGTATTCGAATGAAATCCAAACGAATTTTCAGTCTTTTTTCGTTTTTATAATGTCTGTTACCAGTGATATCTGCATTAATAATAATTAATATATATATATATATATATACGATTTAAAAGACCTAAAGTTATTTTTATCATATCAAATCATTCGCATTATGTAATACTATTATGCTTTCTCGGATGCTTTATGCGCCATTAGCGCCTGTTCCTGATATTTTACCGACGTTTTTGTCGAAACCAATTGATTTGTCATAATGTCAACGTTATGATGATGTAGTAAGCACATTTGACAGAAGATTTCCGTTTTTATATTAATCTTTGGACGATTGACAAATGAAAAGCCATAAATCGGTAGTTCTGCTGCCAACACGCACACACGTACAGTTTAGGGATACAGTAGGACACGTACCCTCAAGGTCATCGAAACACTACAACAGCACTCCCGCAGTGAAAAGCATCGGACAAAGCGAACATATTCAATTCAGGGCATCGCGGAGTACTTTCGTGGATGCCGAACACCAAGTCAAGTTACATCTTCTAATATTTTCAATCCGTATATCTGCTCTCAGCAATTGGCCGCTCACGTATTTACACAGCTTTAAAGGATCGTAAATCGGCATAGCAGTGAAAATATTAAATTTCCATAGCGGCAGAGGGTCTGTAAAAATAGATACCTGCAATACTAAAATGGCACACCAGCATCCCTCGGCAAACACAAGATATAAAAGAAGACACGGCACCTTTGAAAAACATGTTTTTTGCGCACTTGACGTAGATGAGAGGGAGAATTGTCGTTGAGATACATTTTTGACAAAGATCAAAGTAAAAACTGGGCGTTTAACTTGAGTTACAAAATTGCTTTACCGGTCTTCCGATTTAATACTTAATATTTAATACTCACTCGTTCGCTTCTTATTTCTCTATTGACGTTAGTTTTAAATCTTTAAAAGTTATATCCTCGAGTCATTTATTACGCGCCGTATGAATTAAGAAATCCGTAAATTGATATCGAATTCATTGATTTACAAGCCCACACAAAAACCAAATATTGCTTATTAACTTGGCGCGTCGCATTAATTGAAAATTCTCTTAATTAAACGCACTCTAAATTATATTTTTAATCCTTCTACAATTCGGTCCCTTATTATGCCTCGATAAAGTTGTTGGCGGAACCATTAATTACCACAAGACAGTCGATCCCATCGATGTCTCCTATCAGCCTCTCAATGCACTATCCAACGATTCTCCCACACTTCATTTTTTAAGTAAATTACGACAAAAACAAAGGAGTCTCCAATTAAATTAAACAATCCTTTACAGCCAATTAGCTCGAGTATATTAAAGCTCCTCCCTCAATCACAGCTGCCTCCTGGCTAAAAAACCAACGCAACGAGGCAACATTACCCAACACCAAGCCATATCTCTCTTAATGCAACTCTCAATCTCCGCATCTTTCAGTCTCCATTCCTCATGATCGCGCATCTTTCGGAAAACTCGCAGCTCCAACAAAAGATAGGTAAAAGCCGAGATCTTACGACGGCTCGTTGGTCCCGTTAATGAAAGACGGCATAACTCCCAAGCCGCGCTCGCATTAACATATAATTTTACGCGGCCGAAATTATAGGCGACTTAGCGCGCCGGCGCTGTTTATTATACGGACCGGGCCGAGCATTAAATCGCGCGCGATGCCGGCGGGGGACTCTCGTTGCGTGTTCCCGGCGCACGCATTGCCTATGCGTGCGCGAGGCCCCGAGTGCGTGCGTGCGTCCGTCCATGTGTCCGCGCCCGCCCGCCCGCTTGCGCTCGTGTGTGCGTATGTGCCTGCGAGCGAGCGCGCGCGCGATCGCGTGCGGCGGCAAGATCAAAGGAACGCGGCTACGCTCTCCCCCCGTCGTCCCATTCTCGCAGACGTTATGGTTTTTTTCCCGCTCGTCGCACACTACCTCTCGCTCTAATTTCTCGGTTTCTTTCTCACGCGCCCGCTACGCTCTTCATGCCCCTCGCCCCGTGCTCTTCGTTGCCGCTCTCCGCGCATTTTTTGCAACGTCCCGCGCCCGTCTTTCTCTTAATCGGCGCTCCGCGTTTTTCCCGTGCGTCTTTCCCGCCCACTCCCGCGCTACTTTCCCCTCGTCCTCTACGCCCCGCGCCTTTTCTTTTTTGTTTTTTTACTTTTTTGTTTCTTTTTTATCTGCCTTCGTACTCATCGGTCTACTCCTCCAGTCTCTTTAATTGCTTTCTTTTCTCTCTCTCTCTCTCTCTCTCTCTCTCTCTCTCTCTCTCTCTCTCACTTGTCTATCTGTATCTCCCTCTCTCTGTCTTTCGTACCAGCTGTCAGTCGTTCTCCCTCTTCCTCTGCCGCTGTTATTCTCGCTCTTGCCTTGTTATTATTACACTTATTGTCCCCTTCTCGCGTCGGCCTGACCGAAACGCTCCACGAGAGAAAGTCACAGAGAGACGTATGCGCGCTTCTCGTGATCTCTCTTTCTCTTTCTCTTAGTGAGCATGTGTGCACGTTGCACCAAACGACTCAATACGCCGAGTGCGCGCTCGAGCTGGCAAGCAAGCGGGCGGGCGGGAGGGAGGTAGAGAGAGAGAGAGAGAGAGAGGCTGGCAAGTGTTGCGTCGGACAATAGCCCCCGGAGAGCGCGCGCGGCTTCTCTTTGATGTTCCAACAACTGTGACGACGTCTCGAGAACAGCGAGAGGGAGAGGCACGTTCGCGCCGCTGCGCCAACATCCGGAATATTCGCCGAGGCTAATTATTAACGGATTATCCACCGGTAGCCGCTGCAATCCACGTACGAGTGAAATCTTCGGCCTCGCTTTCACTCTCCTTCTCGCTCCGGCAGATGGCGCAGGAGAAATACATACCCCCTCCCGTCCATCCGACCCAACCCCAGCAGCCTTTTTTCTTTTGGCCTGCGGTGTCTTATCGTTGGCCGATTAAACACGACAACCCACCTCCAGGGATTGTTGATAATTGGATTGTTTACGAAATAATAGTCACACGAGCCCTGCTGTACCAACAACCGGTCGAAATTAATGGGGAGCTTTTTTGCATGAATATCCAGGGACGCATGGAAATTATGCCGCGTTGTGCAATGTTTTCTTCAGAACCGTATTGGAAGGGTGAAAAAAAAGTGCCTTAAGAGCAATGCCGCGTCATTATAGTTTTCCACTTTTCTCTGTTCAATCGGCGGCATTTTAATGGGCCGAGCCTTACCCCCGCATCAAAGCAAATTATAATTCAGCTAATAGTTTTTGTGCCTTGCCGCATAATTTTAATGCATCGTTATGATAATGCAAGTGCCGTACATTTATATAATATTAAATAAAAACAGGTTTATCACATTAATACGCGTGGATATGTAAGGCAGCCAGACTCTTTGATATATGGAAATAAATGCATTAATGAAATTAGTAGGTCGGTAAATAATTAATTAATAAAAAATTAATCGGTAAATAAAAAAGTTGTTAAAAACGTTATGAGTTGTAGTAGGAGAAGAAAAAGAAAAAAAAGAGAGGAAAAGGAGTGGGTTGAACGTTCATTTAAAAATTTATTTTCCCTTTAGTTGTTCGCATGATTATATAACCTTAGCTTTTTGTTTGTTGCAGGTGAGTTGCAATAATTATCGGACGATTAAATCCACTTTGACAGGTAAGATTAAGTATTATTGTCGCTAATAAAAGAGTGCTTAACTATACAAAAGGAAACTCCGACAGTATTTGAATAATATTGTAGTTAATTGTGTGGTTGGCCGGTACGTAAGCGAACATCGCTCATAGATTATTCGTAACTTCAAATTTAATCACAAACAACGTGAGAGGGTAATAGAAAGGAAAATCAGCGATTTAAGTATTTGTCTGCTTGGACAAGTGATTAAAAATTATAATACACCTGCAATTTTTTTATATTTGTTTTGTCTTTCCAAAGTTAATATCAATAAATGCTAACCTAAGCAAAGTTTATTTTGTTAGAGGAGTAAAAAAAAACACATTGGAATTATATGATTTGCATACTTCGTCTTATATTAAATCTATTATAATTAATTCAAGAAAGAAAAATAAAAATTCTGAATATCATCCTTTTAACGAACTGTATTATAGTCCAAAGAAAGTTGACTCGTATGGTCGATAAAAGTACCTATTAATTTATAAATTATCAAGAAGAGCCGCGAGACCTAGAAAGCTTTTGATTTCATAATTTCGAGAGAGAAAGAGAGAGAAAGAGAGAGAGAGAGAGAGAGAGATGCTAGGAGCAAAAAAAAATAAATATGAATTGTGTGCCTCGTTATTGTGTATTCAAATCGAATTAAAGTTTTCAATTTATGTCGATGTTTACGCGCGAAAATGCAACTTCGTGGAAAAATTCTGAAATAATTAAATCAAGTTAAAATAACCGCTTTTCCCATCTCTCTTTGGTGGCTTATTTTTTCGCTCTGGCTTCACAGCCATCAGATTTCTCGAACTACTTGTCAACTTCACTTATTTCACCAGAATTTAATTAATTTGAAAACACTGGTGCGAGTGCCAGAACCTTCCTCCGTAACGCTTAGTCATTATTTCCTTATTGCCGAAGAATGGCGCGTTTTCTGCATTATCTCTCGTCTAATTAATGCTGGCATTAATCGCGATCTTGAAAGCGAGCGAACGCATCTTCGCGAAATCTGCGATAAATTGCTATTTTATATAGCGGCTTTACGTTTCACATGTAAACAATAATTGCATCGCTCACGGGAGGCTCGCCTGAATTTTCAAGAAAGTACTGCTCCGGCTCCAATGGCAAATCCACCTGGAGCGCCCCGGGGATACCAGGTGTGCCAGATCACTTGTCTCCAGCAAGGGAACATGTTCTCCTCCCAACCACAACCTCCGTTCTCCCTCGTTTGATATGCGTTTGTCAGTCGGCTTCTCGTATTATCCGCATCGACTTGTACAACGTACGACGTATTCTCAAGTGCTACCGATCTGGCGGTTATCGATCGCTGGTTTTTCATCCAATACTTTTTTCCTTTCGATGAAAGCATGCTTAAGTTGCAGATTATTTTCGCGGGGGAATGCGGAATTGCGTCGTTATTGCGTTTGACGTGGGCCACGGTAGTGTAAGTTGCCGCTGGCAGGGCTTGATTTTTACAAATTATCTGCGGACGGCATTTGGTTGGAACCTGGGCACTGAATCCTCTTTAAAGAATTATGGAAATTTAAACCCGAAAAAATGCGAATGGGACATCGTTACAAAAAATCCGATAAAATATCAGCGGATGTATCATTGGCGGCTAACATTTTGAAATTTATACAAAAGCATTTATCAACTTGATTCCGATCGATTATAATCTACCTTGTCATTCAAGCTTAAGTAATCGTTGTCTGTCTTACGAATGCTTTCGAGCGCACATTCATGTCAACGATTTTCTCTATTGCTTGGCGATTAAAAAGCATTATTCTCGTGTACCTGCAGCACAGTTATTTCTACCACTAATATAATGCTCGTGTTGTAATTATAATATCGTAATAACTATCGTCACGTTTTGATAACACTCGAAATTATCTGCAATTGAATTCGTTCATAGTTTTAACCGAACACTTTAAATTCATAGTTAATAATTCCTCGCTTACGATGCTTAATTTCATTGATTATTTACATACATTACGATCAATGAATACGACTGCCCATTAGGACATTTTTATTACATGCCAATTATTAATAATTATACACCGGTTTAAGATACTATTTTCCTCGTGTAATGCATACGGTAAGTGCTTTGATGAATTTTTCTTTAAATTTTTCTTTACTGACTACGCTATCCAAAAAGTGCTAGAAACACGGTTCGAAATTTATTACAAAAATTATTAAGAGCCCATAAATGATGAAGTTGATAAATAAGAATCGTTGAGATTTAATATGCAAACATTGCAATTATAAGATGCCTATTACAAACGAATTAGCAAATATTACGTATCGAGAAAAGCTCACATTGACTCGGCTCTACTCAAGAACTTTTCATCGGCGTACTACGATTCAACAAATTGCGAAAATGTGCGATAAGAACCAAAGCCTAGCCAATATAAGCAATAAGCTTATCAAAGCTCAAGCCCTAATTATTCGGCATCTAAGGTGATCCCAAGAGCCTGCGCAATCCTCGCAGCTTTCGCTTTTCCGGCTGTCAGCGTGAGGTTTTCCGGTGGCCCCAGGGCTCACAGCTTCCACCTGTGGCGCTGGGACAAAAGCCGTGGGGTCACGCGCGCGTCTTTAAAAGCTTCCTTCAAAAGAAGGATGCATATAGCACGTACGCGACGGGGATGGAACCTCGTCATATAAGTCTTCTTATTGTAGATTCGGCCGTAGGGAGGAAAGGACGTTAGTTAAAAGGGGAAAGGGGGAGGAGTAGGCCAGGAGCGGCGGGGGGAGGGGAGAAGAGCGACAGCTGGTTTTCTCCTGGCGCGCTTATGGTCACTGGCTGCGTTGCTCCTTGTGGACTGAGTCGCGACGGGCTCACGGAGTAGGGCGGTTTCGCGTTATCTCTCTTCCTCTCGTACACGCACATACCACGCCGAGAAGAGAGATAGATAGATAGATAGAGAGAGAGAGAGAGACAGACAGACAGAGAGAGAGAAGGCGAACCTTTCTTCTTGCTCCCCTCCGGGCACTCGCTTCGCGCCTCTTCGGGGAATCGTAAATCGCGCGGAGCACGGAGGGTCGCCTTTGAACGCGCCGCCGTGTCTGCTTCTCGCCCCCTTCCCTGCCCCGCTACCCCAGAGCACGGCCCCCGGCCCCCGTTGGTGCGCTCCCCACTGCGCGGAGCTTCGTTTTTCGGGAAAAGCCGATGCTGCTGGCGGTGTGACGCGAGCGCCACGACCGCCAGTCGGGCCGTAGTCCTCGGGTGCGACGCGTGTTTTAACCGCGACTCTGGTATATCTTGCCCCACCTCCTGTCCCCCCTTCCTGTCATATCTGCCAATACTCTTTCCTTTTCCTGCGCTCGCGTTGTTGTTCTTGTTTGTTGATTCTCGATAGCAGTGTGTAGTGCGAGAAGAAGAGGAAAGTGACACGTGCCTGTTGGTTGTTGTTCGTTGAATTTTTCTTGGCTGTCTGGTGTCCGTCCGTCCGTTCCAAGCAGGAAGAAAGTGAGGTTAGGGCAGCGGCAGCAACACTCGAGAACCGCCGTTGCGCACACCAAACATGTTTCCTATGAGTACTGGCCGGCCGATTGCTTTGATCCAATACATTTGGCTTACCAGGCCTTCGATCTGCCAGCACTAGTGCGTCCATATCTCTAATATGCGACCGCTCGGTTATCATGGATCCAGAGAAGGAAAAGAGGTACCGATATCGTTTCGGAATTTTGTTAGCTCCTTCGTTCGCCTCCTCCTTCCCTTCTTCCTTCCATCCTTCCTTCCTTACTTACTTTACTTACTTCCTTACTTATTTACTTCCTTCCTTCCTTCCTTCCTTCCTTCCTTCCTTCCTTCCTTCCTTCCTTCCTTCTTTCCATTCTTCCTTAATTTCTTCCTTCCATCTTTCTTTTCTTCCTTCCTTCCTTCCTTCCTTCCTTCTTTCCATTCTTCCTTAATTTCTTAATTCTGAACTTCATTCTGCTTTTCTATTCTTCTGTTTTTACGTTCTTTCTTCCATTCTTTATTGCCTCCCAAATTTTATACCGCGGAAAACTACAATCAAACAAAACCATGTTCCCGTTGCATAAGTGTACATACATTGGTTATTTACCGACTTGACACGACTTTTCCTCGACTTGCTATTACAAGAATGATAAGTATAGCGTAGTGTACACAAACATCAAACTCCCATTATTGATATTTATGTTTTCGATTGTTACAATTCGAAATCGTTGATGACCGGTTCGTCAACACTAGCCAGTCGAGCTGTCAATTTAAAAAAGCGTTCCGCTTTCTCGTTGCTGCATCTTATACACATGCGTCGACTATCGTGTAATCAAGCCCCCCGCGGTTGTTAATGATTTGTCTGTCGGTGAGCGATTGGCCCAAGGAATTCATTAGCAGGCCAAATTAATAGCCATCCAAGGGTTCGCGCGCCGCCTTCTTTCTATTCTTCTTGCGTGCCTCGCCCGTATTAGTGTTTTCTCCATGCCTTGCGCGACCTTTTTTTCACATACTTATTCTCCCCACATTTTCTTTCTAATATGCTTGTCGGCGGCTCTACTTTGATACTTTTATCAAGTGCCAGCGTTTTTTTCGCTTTGAGGTTAGAGTTGTGTTGTTGTTTGTGAAAATTGCGCTGCCAATGTTTAATAACAGATGCTTACCGATCGCGGGAAATGCATAAAGCATTATGGTCGGATCGTTATGTCCATAAATTTTTGTCACGGCTCGGTAAGAATCCTTGGCAATGTATGTATTAATGCATGCAATGAATGCATTAAGGAAATGTATATATTATTTTAATACTAGATCATCAAGAAGTCGCGATCGAACAATCAAGTGAATCGCATCTTTAAGAAATATGCACTTATATTCCATGGTATTGGTGGCGTGGTGTATAAAAAGCTGTATTGATTGTGGTATAGCCGACACTCAATATTACTAGAGAGTAAAATGGAACTATTTGAAACGTTCGAAAATAATAGTGACAATATAGACGTATAGTGTTAGATACCAACTAGTCTTCAGGCTACTTTTACCGTTATCGAGATAGCAATCGCTAACTCGCGTTCCGTTGCCGGTGTACTTCTTTACGTAACCGAAGAATAAACAACAACAAGAAAAAAAGGATCTGGGGAAGGAACAAGCGCACTGTAAAAGGACGAGCGAGTACAATATTTGAACGCGCGAGCGAAAGGATGGCATGGGCCCTACATAACTAGGCTCCGATCCTGGCTGAACTCCCTCTCACTCTATTAGAATGACGACGAGGTGCAGGAAGGTGGGGGAGGAGACGATGGGGGACGAGAAGGAGATGAGGGAAAGAAGGGAATACGCGGCTCCCTTAGAAGTTTTCTTTGAAAGATTCGCTCTCCCGGCGAGAGGTGCTGTGCGCGCATGTATGTCCATATGCATGTAAGCGCATAAGTCAGCGGCCGCTGCCGGACATGCGATAACGGCCGCCGTTAAACGCCTTTGAAGTCAGTTGCGCCTCCCCTCTCGTGACGATTTGTCTAGCACGAGAGATCCACGACGTCGACGGGGCCCCGCACAAAAATTATTAACTGTCGACCAAGTACAATAATAATGCCCACGTAAGGAGCCAACACGAGAGAGAGAGAGAGAGAGAGAGACAGAGAGAGAGAGAGAGTTACCGCTCTGTGGAAATAACTCGTTCGATTCGCGGAAGTGGTCTCCTTGAGATGGCGCACAATGAAAGAAACAGAGAATGAGAGAGGAGGGAGTGAGGGAGGGGGGAGGAGGGAAGGAGGGAGAGGGATCCTTGGTTCCTCTCCTGCAGGGTCCTCTTACAAGCATTCATTCACATCCGTTCCTATAGAGCCTAAACTAATAGACCGAGATAACCAAATAGATAGGTATGTGGTGATAACCATATAGATTCTTACATGAATTTTTTAAATTACCTAATTATGCCTTACTTTCATTATCATGACATACGTTTTCGCACGTACATCATATGAATTATAGTTACTTATAATTATCTTCTATCTTCGAAAAACCTTTCATCTTTTGAGTTTTTATTTCATAAATTATACTTACCATTTACTAAATATCATATATTTTTGGTGCTGTTCCTCTCTCTCTCTCTCTCTCTCTCTCTCTATCTATCTATCTATCTATCTATCTATCTATCTATCTATCTATCTATCTATCTATCTCACTCGCGCGTATGCATGTATAATCAAGAAAATCAGATTGAAAAACATTTGTTGCATTTGCACGGACATTTCACCTCAATGAAGACCCAAGAAGATGATATTTAATAACTTTTGACAGTCTAATATCTAATAGCGATCTTACATTCTCACTCATAAGCCGCTATTTCAGCACGCGATTTTTAAAACCGGTCACATTCAATATTTTTGATCCTCGTTCCGAAAAAACTGTCTTCTGGTGGTGTCCGAGATCCTTCAGATTGCCACCCATCTCGACGTTTTTCCCTTTTACATTCTCTCGCTGAAAATAGAACGGTGAAAAGTGAGAATCCAACTGCGTTGCCTTTTAATTTTTTTATTCGTGCGCGCACCCGCGATTATCGCGATCGCACCACTTCCCAGACCTGCACATTTTAACAAACTCGGACAGCGTGGGACAAGAAGATATGAGAGATCTCAAAGTCGGTGAACACGGTATTGCTTTTCATCGACGCACGATTTTTCGCGACGTTTTCGTCGATGCGATCAAAGAACCGCGTACATATAATCACTGTCGGATTTTTTTAGGTTCTCCAGTGTGCCGCCGACCTTATCTTCCGGTGTGCGTATTAAATTGTCCGGTAATGTCGGAAGTCAATAAAGGTAGGGAGAAGTGGACGTATGTTTCCTACACTAACATTGCCTAATACGTCTGCAATAATTAAATTCTAATTATCAAGAGCCACAAGGAAAGCGGAAGGAGAAAATTAATGTGTTAACTTCGAGATTCATGTTCTTGGCCGATTATTAGTAGATATCAGTATTTATATGGCATCTCCTGCATAATGGTTGTTTACAAATTTCAATAGAAAAGTTTCTAGATATATTCAACGATGAATTTCATTTTCAGATAACTCTATATATTATGGTTTTTACATGGAAAAAGAACAAAATGTAAGCTTTATAGAGAAACTTAAACTTTTTTTCCTCGTTTTAATTTTTATCGTGTTAATATTACTGATGTAAGAGTACTTCGCGTAAAGGTAGACTAAATAAACACTGTTATCGCTTTAGAGAAAGGAAGATAAGTTTAAAATTATATTACGTATAAATGTATGCATGCATGTTGTATGTATAAATTCTTTATGATACATTTGTTGACCACTGTAAAGTATATACGATTTTCTCTTTTTCTAATTATTTTAACATAATAATATACATCTACTTCCGACTCACGTTCAGACTACTGGAGGCATTCCAACTTCGCAGTTACATGCTCGATCCGAAACCAAGCTATGCTTTATTTGAAAACAAACCTCGCAACTAAATTCAAAATTCAAATCAAATGTATTCCACTCAAAATTCTTACATAAACAGCCAGATGATAAAACGCGATTCAAACGTATCTTCCGGCATGACTTCCGGCCCCAGGAGTTCATCGTTACCAACGACGCTTGCTATTTTGAGAGTCCGGTTACCACGTCGATAGCACCTCCGCCCTTCACCTTGACACCCACATTGGCAGCAACGTATACAGGAAGCGAAACGATCTTTCTTGCACGGAAAAAGTTTTCAGCATTGAATTCGAGTATTCGCGCGCCGGACACGTGCGCATGTTTATCATTCACGATCGCGTTCAATCGCTAATGAATCCTGATGTGATGGGCGATCATTGAAATATCCATTGACTGCTATGTCTTTATACGGGTTCTTTTAGTCACATTTGGTTTATACATCGTTTAAGTTATTAATTATCTTAAATATTGTGCGTTTCAAAATGGTACAAACAATGATTTTTGTAAAGTTTTTTTTACTCATTTTAGTAATTTCAAAGATCTATATCATATCAAAGTCTATATTAATATTTTCCTATTATTTGAATAATATAAGAAAAAATTTTATTTAAGTTTAAGCTTTTCTTTTCATTTTTATTAAGTTTAAACCATCCATTGCTTAAAGTTCTTTTATAATTATATTTCTCAAACAGCAAAATACTCTCGATATTCCTAATTAAAACTGCGTAAAAGTTACATTTATTTATTTTATTTATAAATAAAAACTAATAATATTGCTCTCTCCTCCCTCTTTCTCTTTCTCTTCCTCTTCCAATAACCATTGTTGAAAATGTGTGCCGGGATTTCTGCTTAAAAATTAGTCTAGTACTTTAATAATATGGATTTTTTATTTTATATGCGCGTTTTATATCCCAAACCTCAACAATAGATTAAGCATATCTATTACCATATTCTCATATTTTTATCATGCTACGTATCTTTTTCAGTTTAATTTTTTATAGGCATAAATCTCTCATTTTACATAGCTTATAAACAATTCTATTTGATAGTCTCCTGCATTCTAATATGCCCAAAGAGCGTTGTATGTAAAACACTTCGCTAAAAGTCTCTATTACTCTGTTATTGTCGTACGACCAACAATGTATAATAAAGCTGATCCTTTTTGTAAGTACTGTTCTACTATCCATAAGGTTGAAGGCTAACTCGATATATTTCTCAAAAGGCAAAAATCATAAATACGATGATTGTAAATGAACGATTAACTTAGCCGTTTGAAGTGGTCCGAGTTTGCATTCGCTATACTTTGTAACGTAACAAAAGGAAATACGTTTAAGAAAATAAAAGGTTGCCCAAGTACAAGTTTTCTTTTACAAAGTTGAGATTGCCGTACATTGTGCGGGAAAAAGCCGTAACAAGAAAAACAGAAAGAAAAAGAAACAATTTTTTACGATTCAGCCGAACGCGTGAGCGAGCACGATTTCCCAAACATGAGGGGAAGAAAAATCAGCAGTCGTTGCCGATGCTCTCGACGCGCACATTGTATCGTCCGCACAATGTCGAAATATAAGGCATACGACATTTCGGGGACAAATCCACTGATTTACGATCTTCCGTTTGCCGTCCCTCTAAAGATTAAAGGGAATCCTTGCCCCTCTCTCGACCGCCAATGGAATTTCGGCAGCGTCAAGCTAACGCGTTACCGAACGCCCACGCTTTACCTATTTACCATTTTTACGGGGGTGAAGATCAAGGGATTGCTCTCGATTTTAGGTGTCAAAAGAAAGAAAAAAGACCACAGAGTACCCGCGAAGCATCGACGACGGAGTTGCCTGAGAGTACTGCCGGTCGAGATTTTACGGCAATACACTGCGCCTTTCGATATTTCCCAAAGGTTTTATTCGGCTTCGCGCGAATGAATACAATCCTTTTAGAGATGAGCAGCTGCGTTATCTCGACAATATAACGGGCGACCACACAGGCTCAAGCTCCAAAGTCCAAGAAGCGTGGCTCGACGATACGTGGAAGGGCCAACAATATTCCCACGCGCGACAATGATCCCCGTTGCGTGAAAGGGCCCGCGATAAAAATACGTGCGTGCAGCTCCTGTTACGCCGGGAGCGGGCCCACGCACACCATCAGGTAAGCCCTCTCCCGGTCCTTCCCGGAAATTCGACCTTCAGCCTCGTG
Organism: Ceratosolen corneri; assembly: GCA_030522565.1. Taxonomy (NCBI): domain Eukaryota; kingdom Metazoa; phylum Arthropoda; class Insecta; order Hymenoptera; family Agaonidae; genus Ceratosolen; species Ceratosolen corneri. The sequence continues at coordinate 24,218 of JAPYYT010000539.1, forward strand.
AGCGTGGTAATTTATCGGCTCGCGCAGCCCTTTGCTCCGCTTTAAAGAGACAAGCACGGATCGCGATATATTGTTTCCGTTTTGGAATGGAATAGTGCGACGCCGGCGTGGAAGGCTTAAAATTCAGCCGCAAAGAGAGAGAGAGAGAGAGAGTGAGAGAGAAATTGTTACCATCACCGTTCGTAAATCGTGACTAATAATGAGAGATATGTCGATTGTTATTGAATGTGGGGAATTGAACGTCGTTATTGAACGTCGGCCCCCGCACATTTTGGCGCAAATTTCTTCTTTGTGACATGTGCGGGCATTCGTTGGTTTCGATATTTACCGTTCGCTGTAAGCACCGTAGTTGGCGGGTTAATCTCATTAAGCTCCTAGAAAGTTCCGTTTACAGCATTAACTGAAAATCTATAATAATTTTCGCTGGGAATTAAGTTTGAAGGAATCGTGGATATGTGCGGCAATTACCATTTCCCATGGCTAATTATTAACGAAACCCACAGGCCCCATAACCTAGGCATTGACGGAGAGTTCGTAACTCATCAAGGCGGGTATAACTAACTGCGAGAAGAAACGACGGAGCCAATTTCTCCTCTGCGGCTGCTTAAGAAACTTGGCCGGCGGCTAGGGCTGAGAAACTCGACGTGAAAAATCGTGTTGGAAAAAGCCGCACTTTCCGAGCGATCAACCATAAAATTTACGATACAAACAAACAAACAAATATGCGTTCTGAAAATTAACAGACACTTGTATAAAGATATTTCTCGGCGTGTGTCAATTAAAGGCACCCGGTGCCCTGAGCCTAAAAGATATATATTTTTCTCTTTAATTAAATTTCAAAATAAAACATAAAGGACGCACGAATAAAGTAAAAGAAAGAGCGAGAGAAAAAGAAATAGGTAATGCGGGTCGGCGCGGATCATTAATGTTTTTTGTGCGCGCGCCCCGCCCTTAAGTAACGCAGTCACGTTTCGTGCTTTTCTCATTTTTATTTCCGATGCGACGGGCCTTTTATTCATGCGTCTTTGCGGGTCTCGAATAAAAATGAAAAAAAGAAAAAGAAGTATACGAAAATACTCTGACGCTCTCTCTCTCTCTCTGATCTCGCTGTATATGAGTGGGCGAGTAAGAGGGAGGGCGGGAGGGAGGGGGTGTGAAAAGGGATATAGAGAGTGAGAGAGAAAGTAAGGAAGACTCAGGAGATGGTGAGATGAAGGAGAAACCAAGGTAAAGAAAAAAAATTAAAATGTTAGTTCACAGATCTTTTTTAATATTAATTTATTAATGTCGTTTTGCTGTAAACATATGCTCTTTATCTTTTTAATTGATTGTTTAAATATTTGAGAAGTCCCATAAATTGGAGAAACAAAGTTAAATATATTTTCTTTAAGATCCTCGATTTTATAAATTTATTGTGAGGTCTTATCTCGTTGAGAACAATGTGCCTTGTAGACAAAACTCGTGAATAATAAAGTAGAGGCTCTATTGAAACAGTCGTAATAATCTATAAGTTTGGAATATTGTATGCATTAGAATTGTTATGTTACGAGTAACTTGGACCAATAAAGCCAGTAACTCAACGTACTAAATATACATTTAGTGTACATTATAAAGTTAGAGTATGAAATGTTATGAACAAATCCGGTAATAAAACAAGAATTTTGTCATCGCACAACGTCTATATCAAGTCATCCCGCATGTAAATACAAACACTCGCGTGCAAGGATGTAAACGGGGAAAGCAAAAAAATGAAATAAAAAGTATACTTCCCCCCTCCTTTCCTTCTTGTGAATTATTGCCCATTAATACTTATTTTCTTCTCACAATTATCTTGTAGTCTCGTCCGTGATGTTATCGTGCAACTCTGTTTTTCCAAGTTTCGCGTATCTTTACGTAGGCGCCGGTGTGTCGAGCGACATCATGGCATTTAATCTGGGATATCATCATTTTTCAAAACGATGATAAATGCCCTCGAGGATTTTTAAATACGACAATTATTGAGATGAGAGATCGCCGACTTTAACTCTTAAATATTATGGGTATTAGATACTTGGAAGTTAATTTGTAAAATGATCGTTTTCGAGCCACTCTCTTTCTCCCCTCTCTCCGCTACTTTTCAGGTAAAATATAACGACACTTTCGCGTATCGTAAAATAACGGCCATTTTATTTTATTGATGGAATTTCGTAGTGGGGAGTTGTAAAAGAGCGGAAGAAGTCGTCGTTCTTACAAGTTTTATCGATTATCGGCCTTCCGATGACTGGGCCTGATAAAGCCTCTAACCTAAAAGGGGCGCTCGCGCCAACTTCACGGACACCCGTTATATCGGCGCGAGGAAGGCCGTGCGGCTTCTCTCCTCTCTCTCTCTCTCTCTCTCTCTCTTTCTCTTAAAGCGAGGCGTACCGAAAACCTGTAATTACGGACCCGGCGCACATCAAGCGGCGCCGCCGCCGCTGGAGCCTGTCTCCCCCCTTTTCCCCCTCGCTGTGTTTTTCTCTAACTTCCCCTCCCCATTGGCCATCCTGTTCGTCCATCTTCCTCTGTTCTCTGCCGACCCATCTTGAGATCGCGCGCGCGCGCTTGCACGCACGCACGGCACATACATGCATGCATGCATGCATACATGCATATGTACACGTCCGTGCATACCTGTTGTGCGCTTCTTTCGAGCTGAGCGAACGCAGCTCCTCTCAACGGATTTCTTTTTCGTGCGCAACAGCACACCAACACTAACCGACGTAACGGCGCGTAAACCTGCACGAAAGAGAGAGTGGATGAAATGCGACGGCGCACTTCTCCACGGCTTTCCTTCTTCGCCACTTATTTTCTCTCCTCCTCGGACGTAGTTACTGTAGTTACGCTCTATCCTTTCTCTATTCCAGCCGACAATACAGAGATTAGCCGTGCAACTCTCTCTCTCTCTGACTCATTCACTTGGTTGTGTCGATTATCGAAGGAGCCCCGGGAAGACTGAAAAGGGACGGACGAACGGTCGCCGCCATAGGCTTCTACGTACACGTCCCTCGGGAGGTGCACGCACTCGTAGAATTTTTAAATGCCGTAGGTGGCGGAAAATGCGAGGCCTAACATATTACGACCAATGATACACCCAATGATCGCCCTTGTCCTTAGGTCCTTGTGCTGTCTCATTCAGAAAATCTCGCAAGGTTAAGGTGTCGCCGCTAGTGTCTTTTTCCCTTGTTGTATGACGGCTGTGTAATTTAATTTTCCCCTACGAGGCTGTTAGGGTCGCACTAAATCATTTACCGCGACCGTCACCCCCTTAAGTTCTAGGACTTTTAGTAATGCCGAATGGCCCGACTGCAAATTCAAATGTTGAAGGGAAAATGTTTATGAGTTAGCCATTTATTCACATCCGAAATTTCCAAGCTTGTGGAATTAGAGTAAAAGCCCTGTTCCAATAAAGCTTCTAGACAATCAATTTTATTTAGTACACACTCTAATGACGAAATAAAAATTGTTTTGATGACTAGCCGCTGTGGTTATGGGGGGCCGCAAAGCTGATGAGTCGTAATCACAAGAGATGTCCGCTTGGGAAACGTAATTTCAAAATACTTTGCATGTCATTATACGCAAGGGACTTTTTAACCAGTCGCGCTTTTATCTCGGCGCGTTCAGCTTTTTCGTTCGTCGAGAGTGACGGGCCGAAATTTTAGATGGCTGCGATTAAAAAACATACTCCAAGTAAAGTGACATAAAAGACCGACGGCGTGCCTTTCCATTTATCCTGGCGTACAGGAATGGCCCACCAAACCTGATAAGGTAAGGCCTCATTGCGATAAAGGCCAAAAATCGATCTTAGGACATGGGCATTAGAGCTCCGTCCCCGCTCTGTGCTCTATAAAAACTTCCACGGCTTCTCGGAGCCCGTTCTCTCATTCTCTCCGTCGTCTCTTTTTTATTCTTCTCGATGCTTCGAAGTGTCGTCGTGGTGGTGACGCGAGAAGGAAGAGCAGACCCCGATGATCTTCTCTCTGTCTCCCGAGTTGATAGTCAGGCAACGGGCGGTCGGCCTTTAAGAAGACCCGACGAGTCTCTACTTTTCTCTCCATCCTTTCTTTTTCTCCTCCTCCTTCACTGCACGCTCTGTGTGCTCTTATTTTTTTGCCCCGCTATCTCTCTCTCTCTCTCCTCTCTTTTGATTTGTCCGATTTTTTGTTTGCCCCACCAGCAGTTTACCACTGCCACCAACACCAACACCAACATCTACACCAGCACCAGCATCAGCATCAGCACCAGCGTCCGGCTGTTCATTCATTATCTCTTGATCGAGTTTTAAATTCTCTCTTGTTGTTGTACGATTATGTCGCACCTTTAGCATCAAATGGAATATCTTCCATCGCAAGTGCCTTCGATAGTTTTCGAGTTACCTGAAAATCCTAATAATTACAAATTGGAACCTTTTCCAAGCTATTACGAAACCGCTCACGCATTACGTTTGTACCGACGATCGCGAATTGATAATAAACATATGGCGATACGTTATTATCCTTTGAGGACAATCAATTAGAAAATAATAAACAAGTGCGTCTACTTTATGTACCGATTGCCATCGGTCGCCATCGATCGAACAATTCAGCTAATTGTCAATTTAAGTCTTTATTTTTCGTAGGTCTAGTATCTCGAGTCATCTGTAATTTCTAAACGGATAGAAATTATAAATCTCTTAATTGATATTACCAAGTTTTATTAAGTCACAAATTAAAAAACATTATATAATTGTAAATTGTAAAACTTGATATTGTTGATTTTCGTTTTTAAATACAGAAGTAAATGCAGTTAATATTTAAAAAAATTGTCTAACCAAAATGCATGAAAAATGTACGAGCCGGATTCTAATAAAATACAGCATTCATTTCGTTGTATGCAAGGGTATTTATAAGCTTTGTAGAAAAAGAAAAAGTAACAAAATAAGCGCGGGAGAAGAGTAAAAAGTGGATGAGATGTATTCAGAATTTTTTCACTATGCATTCGTCGTAATTTTTACAAAGTATGTTGAGTCCAATGCATTGAGTTGAAGCGCCTAGCAAAATGTTCGTGTAAATATTAGCCTACATTCTAAAGCTAAATTCTAACCGCCATAATTTACTGAAAATGTTGCTTAAACAAGTTAGAAGTGCGAATTAATAACTTGTGCACATCGCGAGTTAAAAGAAAACAACAAAAACATTGCCAGCAATCCTGTAAATTTGTCCTAGTGAATTAGTAATTACATTAATGCTCGTCCACGCGACTCTGTGTCTTCTCCGAAATAACGAGCGAAGTAAAACACAAGACCGACATTGGACTATTTTTTTTTATGCCAGACCAACTGAAAATTTTTAAAGTAAACCCATAAAAAGAGGGGAGGGAGCGTCCTTCGTCCTTTAAAATTACTGATTCTCAACGGAAAGAACAATATTGCGGGACGATTAGAGCGGGGCGGGAGAGGGGGAGGTCGATGCCCACTGACAATTACTGAAGTTCGAATGATGGTTCATTCGGTCGGCACTGCAACTACTGTAAAACTCGCAGTGTTCGTATGCAGCGTACATTTCACTGCTGACGGAGGATGAAACTTGAAAGCAGCGACGGCTTGGCCTGAAGTTTATACAGGGTCGAAAAACCGGCGCCATTAATGCGGCGCACTCACTCTCGCTCCCTCTCGTTGGCATCTCGAAAAATGCATTTACACAGCGGCGACTCCCTTTGAGACCGTGTGGCCGAAATCGTCCAATTAAAGAGAAAAAGTCATTAAAATATTACCGTCAAAGGGCAAAGACTGAGTGTACGTTCTGTGAGGAAGAGCAAGTGAGAAAGTGGAAGGAAGAGAGAGAGAGAGAGGGGTTGGATTAATTGATTAGTTTATTTACATCCGTTACATTAACGTATCTCACGTAAAATGAAAAGCCATATCAAACAAGTCCCCAATCAAATTATAAAAGCATATAATACTAAAGTAGCGATCGATTCATCGCTCGACATTGTTGTTTGAATCATAAATTTCGTTATTATGAACAATAAGAAGAGGGTGACAGGTAATGTAGTATAGGATTAGGAAATTGATGAGCACATATAAAAATGAAGTGTGTCTAATGAAGAGAATAAGATACAATGTAATGGAATAAAATAAGATTGAAAAGATGAATAAAGCAGCATAGGTAAGAAGACAGTGGGCTATTTCTCTGTCCGTCTCTCTCTCTCTCTCTCTCTCTCTCTCTCTCTCTCTCTCAATCTTGCTCTTTGTGTACAAGTATTGGCGCGTAAGAAGCAGATATATGAAAATATTTTTGAAATTCCTGAAAAAGTATGGATTATATTCTTGGAGCGGGACATGGTTATTTTCATTTGTTCTGATCGTGACTTAAAGAGTTACCGATTATTGACTCATTGCACAAAGTAATGCATAGCTGTTCTCAAGCTAATCAAATAGAAAACTTCTGGGTTAGAATTGGCAAAATGACGTGGAATTTTTAAACAAAATTTAGTAGATGGAAGAATAAAGTGGTGATGTGCCTGAATATACATTGTCCACGTCGGCAAAGTATGGCCAGATTAGTGGTCGTTAATCGATTATGCACGGCGATGAAATGACGGTCTCAAATTATTCAATTACGTGGTCGTTAAACAAATGTTGTTTACGTGCACGCATTGTTTGCGATATGTTTTTATTTTTAATGACAAGCGTCGCAAGATACTTTTACACATGTCTGCCGCATGTTTTTATGAGCGGTGCACTTAAAAATGTTGTACTCCCTCATCCTACCGTTGGTATTAATAAGATTTTGAATTGTTTACGATATGTCACGTATTAAAATCATTATGAAACGTTACTTTTTGGCCGTTAATCGCCGGCCATCTTGCGATGATTGAACAACGGAGTTGCAATTTATCAATACCAGACATATTAATAAATGAAGGTCGAAAGAAACGCAAGATGACAAAAGATACGACTGTCATAAAAAAAACGCATTTACAACAATACCATAAATACGTATTTAGATAGAGGAAGACGGAAGTTAGGCGACGGTGGCGGCAGTGAACCGCAAAAAGAAGAGAAACAAGCGATTGAGAGAAACGAACGACACGGCAAGAAGAGAGGAAGAGCGAGAGAGAGAGAGAGAGAGAGAGAGAGAGAGCGAGAGAGAGAGAGCGAGAGAGAGAGAGAGAGAGTGAGAGTGAGTGAGTGAGTGAGTCAGTGAGTGAGTGAGTGAGTGAGTGAGCGAGCGAGCGAGAGTGGTGGCGAAAAAGAACGAAGAGAAGGAGGGATAGAGAGACGCGCGCGATGGAGAAGCCGCTGCTCTGAAAAACTAGTAGCCCCATGTAAGAATGCCGCTCGACAGCTCTGCTACGCTGCAAGAATACAGTTCGTGTTCTCTCTCGCTCCCCGAGAGAAAGGGATAAAGAGGGTGAGGGAGAGGGATTCAGATTTTTCTGTTTCTCTTTCTTTCATCCCGTGCCGACAGACTTAAGCCTAGAATGCATGGGTGAGAGAGAAAGAGAGAAAGACGGCGGGCGGGAAGAGGGTGGAGGAGGAGGAGAAGGAGGAGGTGGAGGAGGATGGATAGAGTACACGCGACTTCCTTTATGCCCCCTATATTCTTGTGCATGTTTAGGCCTGCGTTTCAACAAAAACTTTTCGCTAAAACGTTTGCAAACTTACTTCTTATATTATTATACTATTATTATATTACTTCTCTGCTTTTTCTTTCTATAAATTACAGTCGTCTTGCACTGGGTTTTTTATCTCCATAATTAAAGATGAGTGTTAATTGTTGTGTGTCACGTTTTTGTTTATCGTTTCGATCGATCCTACATGGCAGCCTATAAACAATAGCAATAATTTCATTTCAAAACGCATTCGATGATGGAATTACCGACGAGTTTGGCGAAGACAATGGGATCAATGAACACACGTCTCTGTTTCATCGGTCCGGTCGGTAAACATCGAATTTCGACCGCCGCTATCTCAGGTCGCGCGTTATCGAGAGTTCGAGGATGATGCCTGACGTCGCCCGTCCTCCTCGAGCCTCGAGCCTATTGTCGCGTAGCTTTCAAGCTTCCGTCGAGCGATGGCGTAGTGAAACTTGCGCGCGCTTATCGACTAAGCTCCGCTTGAATAATCATAACTTGAATAATGCCGAGTTCATCTGTATTTTAGGTCAAGGAATAAAGTAAAGCTATCGGGCAAAAACAATAATTGTAAGCTCGAGCGTTTGAAGGTGTACTTAAACACGGAATTTCATTCATAGTCGTTATTGTTTCGGTAAAAATATATTGTATCGTCGCAACGAATTATTATTGCCATTTCTAACCGAAAGATGTACGAGCCACTTCACTATTATTTCGCGGGCACCCGCGTTATTATATTTCATAAATGCATTGCTCGGGACCACTCCACCCGCCAATAACAATGTGAACTCGTATAAATCTCGCGAAATTCGGTTGAGTGCGATTCGCCGTGTCACCGCGATTTAATGAAAATTCAGTGCAAATTCCATATCGACGTCGCTGGCACATACGCATGCATATATGGTATATCGAGTGCGAATTTAATATTTCGCGCGGATTTTCGCTTCGCCTCCCCCGTCGCTACTTTGCACCGCAACCACGAAAGAGAGAGAAATATTTTCGGCTGAAGGGACATTCCTTCTCCTTCCTTTTCTTACCGCTGCTTGGGAGGCTCGGCCGTATCCTCTCGGTCAAAGGATTTTTCGAGTCTGCCCGTTTTCTCAATATCTTTTTACGGCATTTTTATTCCCTGCTCATTCGGAAGATGCTTCGATATGCCCGCCTAGGTGGAAGGAGAGTGCAAGAGAGTGGAGGGAGAAATGGGTTGGGGGTGGTGTGGTGGTGGGGTGGAGGGAATACCATTCGAATAAAATCTGGTTTCCATGACGGGGGATTCCTTTTTGTATTTTACGAGGATTCCTGCAATTTTTTACGTTTATATTGCGAAAAACACTCGCGTGTCCTTTTTCACCTTCCTGTCTATCTTCCTTTTCTTTCGCCGACTATCCTTTTTTCCCTTTTCGTGAGGACTGTTGTTGTTTTATTCTTTCAGAAAAGCACGTTTATAAAGTTTATAACTGTGGCGCCACCGATGACGAAAAGGACCGACTAATTACTACTTTCCAATTATATATAATGAGATGACAGCAATGAGGACGCGTTTAAGTTTCGTCTAACTCCGACGCTTGATTCATGCAAAAAATGATAATCTCCCCCCCCCCACTCGTACACTAAATTACCGAGATTTACGCTCGAAAACCGACAAATCTATGTATTGGTGTAACGGAGCTCGTTTTCTTAATCGCTCAGTCTACGACTTTACGTAAACAATCTCATATTCGAATTTTCAAAATTTCACATCTCTTTTCCTGTGGCATAAACATGAAAAACAACCCCTTTATTTGCTTACTTTGGCAAAATCAGCGTAAAAAGAGGTAACGGAAAGAACGCACCGGTGACGCTTATATGCGCGCCATCTACGCAGCATCCTTTTTATTTTGTCTGCTGTTTGTTTGAATCTCTTCTTCATTCTACTTTATCGGTCCCTTCCTTCGTTTTTCCCTCATTTATTGCCCTTTACTTGCTAAATCATTTTTCGACTCGCCGGCTTGTCCAGCATCCTTTTTCCGCATCACAACTAGCTATCTATCCCCTCCCCGCCTCCACCTCTTGCTCCGCCGCTGCTAAATGTTTTGAATCTAAAAATATGCACCTTGCACCTAACTCCTTATTATTCATTGGCTTTTTTTTCTTCTTTATTTTTTATTCACCATCTCACTCAATTGCGGCTAACTTCAAAGTTTCATTCTCGCGCGCGCTTCATACGCTTCGGTTTCCTTTCTTTTCCACTGTCCCTTTTTTTTCTTTTTACCGTTTTTAAGTTCTCGCCTTCTTCTTTTTTTGTTTTCCCTATCCATATACTCGAAATATTATGTTGTCAAGGAGGCATTATCTTCGACACCAAGAGTCGTGAGTTTTTACATATATTCCATTCTTGTTTTCATTCTCGTCTTCTGTCTCTGTTTTCCCCGCGCACGTGAGTTTACTGACTTTATTTTTGAGGTTAACTTTGCGGGTATTAGCGTCTTATTATTTATTATAAGCTGTTCATCATAAAACACGTTTTTCCATTTAAATAGTTATTTGGCATAAGGTTTGTCAAATTTTTTACTTTAGATTTATAAAGTTAAATATATTTTAAGGGTAATTGTTGTTTAAGCTTTGGTTGAAGATAATTATTTTTTAATATGGTGATCAACTCTCAATATAGATATAATATACGTTCTGTTTGCTAGGTGATCTATGAATGAAGGACTTTGAATTTTAACTCTAATTGCTCAGTAATTTTCCACACTATTCATCGATCTACTTCTTGTGTTATAAAAACATTGATGGCTCCTTTGTATTCTTTTTCTAAGAAAACCGATCAATAACTGAATGCATGAGTCATGATCTTCTCATTGTTATATTTTCTAAAAATTATTTTGATAAACTTTAAAATGTACAATCATAGTGAAGGTACAAAATGTACATTTCATAGATTGACTTAATTTTTTGTTTACTATTTTATTTAAATTTTTATTCAAATTATTTATATTTATTCTTTGTTTTAATTAAATGAGATTATTGACTTTCAGATTATTTATTTTAAATAATTGTTTTACTTAAAGTTAACTAAATATTTCTCTAAGAATATTGTTTGTAGTTTTATTAAATTTGTTTTGAATAATCAATCAGCGTAGAATTCTTTGTCAGTACAATCTGCAAGTAGACAGAGTCCTGAGTATATCGACCCCTTCTCCAAATGCCTTCCACCCCAATGTTTGAATGTGTGCGTAAGACTAGCATCAGTCCTGGTCAGGATGCAGCTACGGTTCGTTCAGTTTACTGTTGGACGCTACGTAGTCACTATCACAGTTCACAAAGCGAATCAAATTTATATAGGATGTTAAATTAAATTTCTTATTTAATTCTTATTTCTATTATATTAATAATAAACTGTTTATAGACATTATTTAAAAATAAAAAGAACAACGAATTATACGGTACGGGGTTGTGCATCAAAATGGTATGTACATTAGTGGTTCTAGACCCTCTAACTCAGGTATGAATGCGGTCGACTGAGACGATTCATTATGACAGCTTTTCATACTTGGTTCTTTTTTATTTCTCTCTGCACTGTGGTGTTCCCTACACAATTTTTCCTTTTCTTCTTATTTAGACGTGCTGGTATAAAATTTCAAAACATGAGAGCCTAGATAATTTTCTTTTTTTTTCCCTTAATTTGTCCTGCTTTTATAATTATCATTAGTAGCAGTAGAATGGTAGTAAGATCATCGATATTTTTTATTGTGTAAACATAATTTGTTATTTTATTAAAATATTTTATTGGTTTTGTACTAAATAATTAGCAAGTTATTATTTAAAAATTTAAATGATTATTAATTACAAAATACATATTTTAGAATATCTATATATTAATTTACTTAATGATGGAAACATTTTTGTAATAATTTTATTTTATAATTTGATTTATAAACAAATTATTAAAAATATATTGAATCTGCTTTTGAAAATTAAGTAATTTATACGTTTTAATTTAGTTTTTTCCACTCTTTTTTTATTCAGACTATATACTAGCGTTAATTATATAAGATTAAGGTTATAATTTATAAAATGTAATAATTTTGTTAGGTATCTGTTTGTAAGTTTTTGAGGTTACACATTATCATAGCACATAGCAGTGGCAGAAAATTATTGAAACTGAAACTTATGTATCTGTTAAAAAAAATATTTCTATAGGTGGAGCTCAACAGTATATAAAATTGAAAAGAAATAATAGCATTTTCTGAGACTGGTGTATTATTATTGAATTTTTTTTTGTTCCTGTTGCTTCTTTAGTAATAATAGGAGAGATCCATCAATATGTCCATACATCATTTCACTCATCAGTTTGTCGAGGATTTATTTTTTTGACTAGAATATACATTCGCTCTTCATTTTTGCCTCCGATCAATATCAGCTACCACAAAAGGTTGCTGCGCAGTGCAAAGCCACTAGAGTAGAGATTTCCAGTTGGGGGTAAGAAAGCCTAGGAGGTCGGAATATACAGCCTTGGGTTGGTTACCCCTCTTTCGCTGCTCCTTCAGGATCCCATCCAGAATATGGGCTTTCCGGCTTCCATAATTGCTATATGAGTCACGGTGAAGTACTGAGTTGAGCTCTATCGATCCATTGCCCGGAGAATTCTTTGTTGCAATGCTCTGGAGCAGCCATTATACACTTATAAGCCAGTAAATCAATACTGTAAAATTAAACCCAAATGAACAACGAACTTTTTCATTATTTTTTGTTTTATATTATTATTAGACTAATAAGATTGACATTTTACTAATCAGGGGCAAATAATTCTTAAGGAACATTATAATGACTTTATGATGTGAATCATAAAAAATCTATCAAATTGATGACTTTATTGGACAACTGACTAGTCACTTATGGATTTCAATTTTCTTTATTGACATTAATTTTGTTTAAGTAATTTTTGCTTCATGAACATTATGGTTCATTTAAAGTTCCCATTATTTTATAGTTTTTAATATAAATAAGACTTAATTTGAGACAATCCACATCATCTCCTTCCTTTTCTTCTTTCAACTATTATTATTACTATAATTTATTATTAATTATGTTTTAATGCCATTGTTATTATTGCAACATTGCGGACAAAATAATTAAGGCAACATTGTGTTTTAGGTTCAGACTAGCCATGTCCAGTAAGTGGCGTCGTGTATCGAAATTCAGCATAGACAGGAAAGTTGTACGCGCTAGTCGCGAGAGATAGAATGAGTGGACCTCGACCATCCGAATTACGCTGTTTCAACGAGAATTCTCCTAGGCCCCCTGTTCCTGGTAAGCTACCATTAAACCTATGGAAAATATCTCGGAAATGAATATTCAGCCTCTAAATGATGGCTCGGGAAATCTGGAAAGTATACGTTGTTCAAAAGTCAAATAAATTAATGTCCCAATAACTGTCGATCCAGGGTCTTAGCGATTCGTTCAAAATTACGAATAGATTTTAACGGGCCGTTCACCAACTATCAGTAGCGATGAAAGGACAGTGCTAAGCAATGTGCGTTTGTGATTCTGTCATGGTAGGTGAGGAAAGGGGCGTCTACGTAGGCAGATGTCAGTCACCGAGTCCGGATTTCCAGCTCCGGCGCTCGACTTGCGATGCCACTTGTGCGCCTTTGGGCTTCGAGCCGGGGGGTCGCTGCGACCGTGGTACCGTCATGGAGGAGAGGAGCGATTCGACCTCACGGCTGGCATGCCTGCAATGGACGAGGAGCCTCCACGCCCTGCTGGAGGACCCAAAGGGCCTCGAGCTGTTCGAGCATTATCTTCAGCAGGAGGGACACACGTACGCGCTCTCCTTCTGGTTCGCCTGCGAGGGCCTTAAGGAGGAGCGCGACCCCAACAAGCTCACCGCCATTATTAAAGTTCTCATTAGAAGGTACGTCGCAAGGGAGGGAACAATGTTCGTAAGGTCATTGCCATGGGCGTCGATATTAGAATATAGATTAGGCGAATGCACAGCAGCATGAATAAATATCGAGTAAGGCGCGTAAAATTATAAAGCATAATTAGTTGCATTGTTCATTATTTTGAGAATTTTTGAAGATTATTGTACGCGGCATGAAAAAATCATTTTGATTAAAAGTTCACTTGGTCAGAAGTACTATCAAGCAGTCATCTCTAAAAAAATGTTTGCCAATAAGGGACAAGAGGGGAAAGCGTCTCAAAAAGATAATGTTGTTCGCTATGAAAAGTGAACGGAACCAGTCATTTCGATTATCTCCCTTAATCTATTCGGGCTAAATGCTAATAATTAATAATTAATAAACAAAAATTAAAAGGGCCGCTCGTGCCTCATCCGTAAACAAGTGCAGCATAGCTTAATAGAGATCGAATGCGTTTTTCGTTCAGGTTCTTTCAGAGGCCGCAGCTAGCGCTTCCGGAGGATGTGCGCAAGGAGATGAGTCGGCGGGTGCGTGAGGGACTCGCCGACAAGCGCATGTTCGACTTGGCGCAGCGCGAGGTCGAGCGCCTGATCGAGGAGACGACCTATCCAAATTTTTTGCGCTCCGACGTCTATCTGCAGTATGTAAGCTACTGCCAGTGCGCAGAGTTGACCGCTAACTATCAGAGGCGGCCAGGCCGCGATAACGATCACGAGGACGCCATCGAAGAGGACGAATGTCCGAGCTCTTCGGAGGAACCCTCGATATCCTGCGTTTCGAGCTTACTGCCAACGCTACACGAAGACAGTGAGTTTATTAAACATTAGCTGCTCATGCTACTTGTCATTGCACTTTGGCAATTAAGCGTTTAATCATTTTAATTTAGCTTTTAATAGATTAATTTAGCATTCAAATTGTTTTTCTTGAAATTCATTCATAAATTCATAAATCTTTTAGTCTATAGCTTAGTTATTGTTATATTAACTCCGTAATGATGGAGCTTTTAATAAAACAATTTTCGTCAACTTGAGTTGAAAATAATAATTCGGTTGTCAATATTGGCCTCAAGGAATATGATAAATGCAGAAGGATTTGTCTAATATCAGATCATGAGATTTGAATGATTACCAAGTAATTTGTTAAAATACCAAGTACACATTAATATCTCTTTAAGCTAGTTTTTATTTTATTTACTATGCATTGAAATTTAATATACGTTTTACTCAACGTAATTATTGATACATTGTTTTTCTTTAATGCTCGAAGGCGAATTTACGTCGCAGCAGCAGCAGCAGCAGCTACATCATCACCATCATCACGCACACACGCAGCAACAGCATCATCATCATCCGACAACTGAATTTAATAAGGGGGAGATGAGACTGACCAAAGACATTCTTATGGCCACGCAACAGCTCAGGGCTCTCGACGTCAGACCCAAGCCGGAGGCTTTCGCTGGGTAAGTCCACATACTTTGACCAAAGATGTTATTCATCCTGCCTACGAGTGCAATATATACACGGATCCGACTGTAACTTAATAATTATTGTTGCTGGTGTTATTGTTGTAGTTTGTTATTGTTACTCTTATTGTTGTTGTTGCTATTGTTGTTGTTATTATTATTATTATTATTATTATTATTATTATTATTATTATTCTTGTTTTTTTTTTTAATGTTGTTACTTATGTATCATTGTTTAATTTGCCATTAATTAATACCTAGGGTCGTTAATCACCGTGGGAATGCTGAAAGGTGTTTAATGACCCCGTTGTTAAATATAGTCAGTGGCAATTTTTCTTTAGAAGCTTTTCAGAATTGTCTTGCAACACAACACGATAACGTTACGACTACCTATAATAATGTATTAGTGGCACGCGCATTCTTAAATACACATTGTCGCAGCGTACGTTAAGAGTAAAAGCAAAACCTTCGTCCCATCCCGACAGATCACCAACTCTCCCTTTCTAATACATTGTCATGACATTTTAATTTGTTTGTTTTATTATTTGATCGTTGTCCCTGCCTGTGCCTCGCTTGCGTGTGAATGAGAGTAGCCTTTACCTGCAACCCGGAGCTAGTCCTTATCATGCGTCGGTGCCGAGACCGCGTGCACAATACTCCTCGTATAATCCGGTCTCCAGGCAAGACTCAGAGCTCCAGAGTTTGAGCAGCGACGCGCGCACCGAGTCCGACAATCTCTCTCTCACTGACGCGTCTCTGTAAGTTTTATTTTATTTTTCGTTTTAATTTTAATTTTAATTCCAATTGTACTTTATGTTTATTTACGCATACGCAGATACACTTTGAGAATGAATTTGACACTTTGTTTCATTGGGATTTAAATTTAATTATCAAAAACAAAAATAACTAAATGCAAGATAAAAATATAATTAAATTAAAAATAGCCACAAAGGTTGTAAAGAGAACTGTGCTTTTACATCGATTAAACATTCCATTTAGAACTTTAGCGATTTGAAAATATGGCTCTATTAATTAATTTATTAAATATATGTTTCGACCGTTCGTATACTATTATTTATTCGATTTTGAAATTACGATGAAACAAAGTTTTTTCTGTATGAATAACACTTTAAAATCTTGCTTTCACATGATAGAACGAATAAGGCATTATTTGCTTAATTGAAGAAATAATTTTTCAAGGCAAATTAATTTTTTCGATCAAACGTATTTTGGTTTCTGTATTAATAATACTTAGATTATCTGATGTCTATCGAAAAGAAAATTAAAATGCTTATAAATCTGTGTACATTATATTACACTTTATCAAACATTATATAAAAAATTAAATGTTGCTTTTATTTGATTGATATATTTTAATGAATATTTAACAAAGTGACAAAATAAAACAAAACTCTGCATTTGAAATCAAATAGAAACTGAGTTTCTAAAGCGGCAATTATCGTTTAATTCACATAAGATTGTTTATTCATTTCTATTTTGATATCGGCCGAAAATAACAAAATATTCAACAAATTCAAGATGCATTTATAAAGTAAAGTTAAATGTCAAAAGTTCATTGACCATTCTCATATTTTAAGAGCGTGGACTGACCGTTTGAGGATTATGAATTAAATTAGCATACAATAGAAGTAGTAAGATCAATAGAATGACAATAGAAATAACAAATTATAAGCCGCATTAACCTAACTCTCGATCGACTTAAACCCCAAAGCATTTCGACCCATAGCCTTAAAATGATCTCGGAGACATATGACGAAAGCCCACTGCTCTAAAAAATATAGCTTTCCCCCCTTGATAATCCCATCGATATAAGCAAATAATAATAAAAACAATTCCAAAAATACGGAAAATTAACAACAGCGATGGTGCCTCGATGTCGAAACGCAATACACGGAAACAGTACATAAGGCAGTGCCAGGCGATGAAGAAGTCGGCGATGATAAATTGCGATCCTGTCGGCCATGAGAGTATCATACCGAGAACGCAGCGGGTGTCACGCGAGCAGACGCAGCCGATGAAGCCGGAGTCGTTTGCACGTCAGCTGATCGAGAAGCTCGAGCGTGTCAAGCGCGATCGGGAGAATGAGGAAAAGCTCGAGCGCAAGCTTAAGGAAGTTGATATGTCCACCAGTCAAAGGTATTATAATTGCGCATTCGAATAAGTAATCGTTAAATTGACGAGAATAAATTATGGTTAAGCTAATGATAGGATAGGGGCCTCGGTCAATTGCCGATTCCAATCATTTAGGATACTTTTACGTTTACTAAGAGCAAGCACGAACTATTGGTAGAAACAAATGAGCTTTATGAAACGAATTTTCTTGCAATTTGATGAAATTTTAAATCCGAAAAATCAGTATTAGTTCATTTACAGATAGTATTTTTTATATAAAATTTCTTTACTTTACTATTATGAAACATAATTTCCAGCCACACGGATACTATTTAAAGCGAAAATTTAGTGTTTATCTTTATATTTATCGATGTATTGTAAATGTACTTTTAAAATTACCATTAAATTTTAGTTAATTTGATTTTCATTTTTTATAATTTTATAAAGAATAAAAATAGCCATTTTATCATTAATTATGAGTATTGAGGTAAATGTTAAAATTACTATATTCATCGATGAATTGTTTAACTCATACGAAAGCTGGAACGCGTATTTCTTAAGAAACAAGACAACAATTGAACGAATACATATTCAAGAGCCCAGTATGAAAATAAAGGCAAGCAATAGTAATTCGATGCCTTCTGTTCATTATTGTCAAGTACGTTGTCTGGTTTATTTAATGGATAGTCTTATTATTTGATTTAATTTAATATTAATATTAATATCATTTTTAATCTGATCGCAATGACGCATTTGAGCTTTTCATTTTTGTTTCGTTTCTTGGAGCATTGCTCATCCTCGAAGACTTTATACGTTCCTTTTTAGTCATTTACTTTTTATTTCTAACAGCGACGGTCTCTGCGACTCCTCGGGTACGCCGAGCACGGGTCTGGCAGTTATTCCGTCATCCACGGGTGGCGCAGCACCTTCAGGGCCTAATTGCGGCCAGCAATCCCGTAGTCTTGCCGAGGCGCTCCGCGAGAAGTTGCAGCTCGAGGAGGACAGCGATCAGGCCATCCTCGATCAGCACGTTTCGAGGGTCTGGTCGGACCTCACGCCCTCGCGCTCACCAAAACTCGCCTCACCTCGCCCCCGATCGCCCGACAAGGGTCGGCGCCAACAGCTTCAACAGCAGCAGCAGCAACAGCAGCAACAGCAGCAGCAGCACCAACAGCAGCAACATCATCACCACCATCACCAACAGCAGCAGCAACAGCAGCAACAACAGCAACATCAGCAGCTTCAACAGCAGCAGCATTATCAGCAGCAAATCCAGCAGCAGCAGCAGCAGCAACAACAACATCAACAGGTGGGGAACGGAGGACCGGTGAGTGCAAGTCACCAATACCCCACGAGGCCGTCCTCGCACCGCAGCCAACGCAAGGAAAAGGACGTGTTCTCGACCTTTTCCGGGGACAGCGGTAACGTGCACGACTTTCCAGAAGCCGGAGAGTTACATGGAGCCGGAAGTATGAGCTCCCTTGGCTCGCATTTACCCAAGAGCAAGTCCGTACCATCCGATTACGCTGATTCGCTACGTAAGCAAGACCTTTACTTGCAAGGTACAATAACTCGTATTGTTTAGTGCTTTAGAGATATTTGTGACACGATGCACATCAACTTTATATACACAGATTGGCTCTTATAAAGACAATATAATAAAAACTTATTAAATTACAAAATAGTACCCGTTAATTCATTTTTCGCATTCGGTGGTGCAAGCAGAATTTGAATCATATTGAAAAATATCGAAATAGTTAATTGCCTGCGAACTAAAGATGTGCACCAGACAGAGAGAGAGAGAGAGAGAGAGAGAGAGAAGTTAGCCAACGATGATAAAAGATAAAGAAGAATCAATAGGCTTCTAAGGTAAAATTTTCGTTCCCTTTGTAAGCAGGTCAAGATCAGAGATATCGAAGACTGGACGCGACGCGGTCTTCGGCGACGAAAAAGTCGATGACCGAATTAACGGACAGCGGCGTCTCCGTGGTGAGTGATGTGCCGCCTGCGGCGGTCAAGGACAGCCGGCTCCTCAACTGGTTGAAAGAAACGGACGGAAGCGGGACCGGGGGCTGTAGCAAGGCCGAGACCAACGTCAACGCCAAGCTCAACCGGAAGAAGTTCAGCAATCTGCCCCAGCAGCCCTTCGTTGGCGACCCCGGCATGCCACTCCTTCCGCAACCACATACCGTGAGTACATTCTCCTACTACCTATTCCCTTCCTTTTTAAGTGAACCTTCTCTTCGACTCGCGTATTTATTATTAACCAATTACTTTCACAATTCTTTCATACATTTTTGAATGCACACAATTTCGTTTATCATCGGCGGTGAAGTTTTCAAAGTTTTGTCGTACGCGCATTTTACTATTCTTGCACATGCATATGAACGCAATTTAAGACCTTCGGATGATTTAAGATAACTAATGAAAAGGAAGCGACGAGATGTCAACCAATCGTCTAGCGACGCATTGGTTTTCAGAATTGATTGGGTGAGTAAGTTGCTCGTTACGTTGTACTTGAATAATGTCAGACAATCGACGTTAGCTGACTTGCCGCCTCTCAAAGATCGTCAGTAAAAATCAATGACCTTATTAATTTTGTTTTTATGTAAAGGCGACACAACTCGAGGAGGCCAAAAGAAGGTTAGAGTATGAACAGAACCGCAACAGGCTGCGATACCCGAGCAGTGGTGGCGGCGGCGGCGGCAGTGGAGGAGGAGGTGGTGGTGGTGGTAGTGGTGGAGGCAGCGGCGGCGGCGGCGGCGTTAGTGGCGGCGGGGCCAAACAGCAGCTAGATTACGAGCTTTTGCCGCCCATGCAGTCATGTATGCAGTCCAATCAGTCGACGCTCAGGCGACCGAAGCAGGACGCCGCTGTAGACTTCACCACCGTTGTGTTCAGCTTTTGCGACGAAAAGGTGCCCTACAGGACAAAGATACCCGGCTACAATGTCACCCTCAAGCAGTTTAAAGATGTTCTACCTAAGAAGGGCAGCTACAGGTTAGATCGACTTTCTCTGGCTTTCAATCCAACTGGCCACCCTACTTTCTCTGAATATTTTCTCAGCCAATAGGTCAATAAGATATTCAGGGATGAAAAATGACCCGTAATTAAAAGTACATATCTATTCTTGTTTTCGTTGTCAACGCAACTTGATTTCAATATTTATTAAACAAAGTACGGCAAATATATCCAGTGTTAATGCTCTGACGATTAATTATAATTAATAATTATATTAATGATTTAAATCACTTTTTTTAATAATTTACACGACTATTTAGATAGTGTATTGTTCTTTTATTCTTACCTCGACGCGCATAAGTGCATCGTTTTTTTATTTGCGAGTAAAAAGTAAGCTTCTGTAAATATTGTATAAATATGGGTATAGGAAATGCAATTTTTATATAATTGCTGCAATTTGGAATTTGTTGCAGATACTTCTTTAAAACCGAATGCGAGGACCTGGACATGAAAGTAATTCAGGAGGAGATAACCGACGATGCCGAGGTTCTGCCGCTATGGGAGGGCAAAGTTATGGCCCAGGTGAAGGCGCTTGAATAGAACATTGAATTTTTTGAATCGCGTATTGAATCGCAGCCATCGTTTCTTCGTCGTTCGTCAAACGTCAGTTGAGAATGAATGTGCCGTTGAGCGTGAATAGAAAATATTCGCGAAGACGTTCTTTGCAGAAATTTTGATAAGGGCAAAATGGATGCTAGCGAAGTAACGCAACGAAAATCAAGGACCTGTTCGTGCGTTTGCTAATCACGTAACGAACGAAGGAAATGATCTAAAATTTAAATGGTGAACATTTTGTTTATTATTATTTTTTTAATTATTTTGTAAGCGAATATTGCGCGAGAACGATTGCGAAAGGATGAGCATGAGAGAGCGAAGTCTCTGGTGAAAATACTTTTGTGGCGCGGAAATTTTGTAAAATTTTATATAGGTCTATTAGGAGAACCGCGAGGATCCGGGCGGCGATGGGGACGTATCTAGAGCGTGTACATAATTATACTTGTATGTATTAATTTTTAAATTCTAAACGTATGATAATGATAAAGAGATTTTACATAATTCCAAGAAGTAGAGCTAAAAATTTAAATTCTTATCTGGGTATCCTCCGTAATTCTTTATATTTTTTTTCTTTTTTTTTCTACGTAATCTTAAAAATCGATACCATCAATGTTTTATTGTTGTAAAGAACTTTATTTAATGCTATTAATGTAATTATAAAATAAAGTATTTATTTGTGGAAGAAAATATCCAAAATATTTTTTTCACGATTCGACAAAAGTATTTTGTACCGGGAATTTACGCGGTTTCGGTTCATAATGTACATAATAACGAACGAAATGAGAATAACTAAATCCCATAACGAGTTAAGAATGAGAGCGAAAAATTGAATATTAAAAAGAAGCCGACACATCTTTTATATACTTAATTTTTCCTCTCAACGAGAGACTTAATAGGTACAGTTCACTTCTTTATAACTATCCTATCAATATCATCGTCATCGTCGTCATCATCATCGTCATCATCATCATCATCATCATCATCATCATCATCATCATCATCATCATCATTCAACGTCATCGTCATTATTATTACTACTACTACTACACTATTATTATTATTATTATTATTAATATTATTATTATTATTATCATTATTATTACTATCATTATTTTCATCATCATCATAAAATTATTATTATTATTATTATTATTATTATTATTATTATTATTATTATTATCATTATTATTAATATTAATATTAATATTAATATTAATATTAATATAATTGTCTCCGACCGACTGTACAAAGAGCTTGCGTAGTTAATCGCCTTATCGAGGTCTGCCATGGACCCTAGATTTTACATAGGGAAAAATTATACGAACAAGAAAAAAAAGGTTAGTCGATAAGGTTATAGATATTATGTATATTATATATACATACGTTATCTAAGTTATATATAATATGTATAATATATTATATGTATACGTCTGTTTGCGCTTATGCGTGTGCGTGCGCGTGTATGAATGTGTGTTTATGTGTAGGCATGTATGCACATACGACAACAAAGAAAGAGTCAGCACATCGACATTGTGCCGAATTTGAATCGTCGAACCGTATTGTAATATACAAACCATACGCATTTTAATGAACAAAACATATTAGAGAAAAAAAAGGAAGAAGGCAATCGATTTTTTAAAGTATGACTTTGGTATTCTTTTCTTCTTAATGTTTAGAATAGAAATTATGCTTTCAGATTTTTATTTTTATTCAATTTAAGGACCACTGTGTTTCAAAATGCATAAAAATAAAATTTAATCAATGCAATCGAATTTTGATTTTTTAAAACGTTATTTTAGAAATTAAGAAATACATAATTTATTAGTCCGTCCTATTAAAACTTAAAAATATCCCAACACTAGAAAGTGTAATGAATTCGAAGAATTTTTAATTAAATTATTATAATTTTCTATATTTTCATTAATATGTAACAAATTATTTCTTTAATCGTTAGCAATAACTTTTTTAATGAATTTTAATAAAATTAACATTAATGTATAGATTAGTTTTTAATTCCATTGGGGCTTTCCATTACATAGCACACACATATACTATATATATATATATATATATAGTAATTAATTTTCAAGGATTTTTCCATTTTTTTTCAATTACATAAAAGTTTATAAAATTATTATTAGATACAATTTTTACAAAATCATAAAGTATTAAGAAAGGTTACGAGAGTCATATTTTAATAGGAATTATTTGCATTGAAGAATTGAATAAGACAGAAACAAAAGTGTATGAAATTTTTTTTTTCATTGCGCACCAAAACTTTCAAGCGCCTGTAAAACGAATATACGAACATTGATCTCTTCGTGCGAACTTTTCTTATTCCGGTGTGGAAAATTGTGCCTTTTTAGTGCAGTAAGCCGTCAAACGTAAGCCTAAGCTGCGGCTGTGCGTTTTGTTTGTTCTTTTTTTTTCAAATACAAAGACAAGCTTCTGCCGATTTTGCTTGCAGCGGAGTGGACGGCCATTGTTATGTTCAACTATAATATTACCCTACTTTTTTTGTATCATTATCTTTATTACATTTTTGTTAATGGGAAAAATTTCGCAACAATATTTGTACTTGGTATTATTTAGTTGACACGTAAAGATCCCAAAGCTCCTAATAATTATTTAAAATTGAACGTTTTAAGAAATTATAGGATGTATACAAATCTTTTATTTACAAAATGAGCAATATATTTAGATATATTAATACATTTATATCGAAGCGTTTTATTGCTTTTTTTTTTCAATGAATTTTTTGCCACTTGTAAAGTTGAAAATTTTTACTGTCACGATCTCCGCTGTGTAAAATATTGCAATTGAGTGTCCAGGCTTGATAAATTTGTTAAACTATAGCGTAGCCAATAACGTTTCGTTCTTTTTCTTTAACGACCTTTCTTTTTTTTCGTAATTTTACGAC
The DNA here is from genome assembly GCA_030522565.1 of Ceratosolen corneri. Classification (NCBI taxonomy): domain Eukaryota; kingdom Metazoa; phylum Arthropoda; class Insecta; order Hymenoptera; family Agaonidae; genus Ceratosolen; species Ceratosolen corneri. The sequence goes on from JAPYYT010000539.1 coordinate 47,844, forward strand.
GACAATGCAATTGTTCGTTATTAATATTGCAATTCGATGTTTTGGCATCTGGTATTATCGCAGATTTCTACAGCACCTACGCATTGATGCTCTATTCAGAGGTGTCATTATTGTTCAAAAATGTTGAAATTTGCCACGTGCTAATCTGTCATTAATTAAGGGACAGCGTTGCATAGGGTTTGGATGAAACCTGTGCTTAGTATGCGAGTGCCAATTCATCGTGCTACAATATCATGAATGATAAATTGTTCCTGTATCTAATTGATTTATAATAATAATTATTATTGTATATCGAGAGTATTCAGGATAATAATAATGCGATTTTCACTGGAACTACGAGTGTCAATATTTTTTAATGTTTATTCCTATTCCTCAATTTAATTTTAGAAAATGTATAATTTCGTACGTCTCATTTATCAATTAAAAAATTGCCTCAATTTTATTGATTATGCACGTGTGTATAATTTAAAATATGACGTGCTGTAAATTACTTTCATATAAAATTCAAAGAGATTTTAAAAGACAATCTCCTAGAGTTGTCAGTTTTCATGGTGTTCTCGATCGTAATGAGAAATATTTTTCAATATAATAGATTATTATTTAAAAAATTTGAACAATAGCATACTAATTAATATATAATTCGATATCTTGATATACTAAGGATTAGTTAAGATTTTTAATACATAGTGATTTGATGTATGGACGTATTCATTAACAAAATAAATAATATCAATCCTGAAATCGTATTGGATATTTAGAAAAATATGGAAATTAATAAACGATCAAACGTTTATGTTATTTTACGCAATTGAGCATTATGAACGAGGCATGAAAGAAAAACTTGGCTTTCAGGAATCCACAAGAGGTAAAAATTGTACATTGTTATAAAAAGTAAAATTAATTTAGAGGTAATAAGATTTTCTTTGTTAGTTATTAAAAATTCAACAAATTCAAGGGTTAAACCGGAATTATTCTTAAATAATCCTTGAATATGGTACTAATTGAGCTAATAAACTTTTTGTGAAGGATCTATCATTAAAATAAATATCAATTAAATGGAAGTTCCGTTGAAAAATGTTAATACATCAAAGTTTATTCTAGCAACTGAAGTAAACATTAATTATTGATTTTCAATAGATGCGGCTAGCAAAATAAAAGATTGCTCTCCAACATTGTCGATTGACATTTGTATATGTCAATATTAAGAGAGGGCTAACTATGATTAACTATTATCACCTATTATTAATGTTTGGATTGATTTTAAATTCGAGTCGTTGAGTTTTATTATTCAATCATTAGCTACTAATTTGTGTGTGTGACTTTATACTTCTACAGTGATTATTTATTATTCAGTCTGTTAAATTAATATTTTTGTAGAATTTATTTTGAAAACAACAAATTTAATTAATAATAAATAATATTAATTAATTTATATTAATGATTATTAAATTAATAAATAAGAACAAAATTCTGAATTAAAATATTCAAATTGTAATTATTATAATAATATTATTAATGAGGCATGTATCGAAATGAAAAAATAGAGGACTGTCAAAGTTGCAATTACGTTAAACAATTCAGTTACGTTATGGATAAATTTGAGGAATCTAAAATCATATGTAATTTACAGAGCACATGATTTGTTTAAAAATTTGATATTGAATAAGACATATTAAAAGTTTATTAATTTAATCGGAAAATTTAGTAACAGATAATTCATATTACTTAGGTAAAAGTATATTTACAGCTGCCAATTCATTTTAATTGAATTAAATTTTTTATCTGAAAAATTTTCAACTATAAATATCAGTTGGATCTAAAGACATTCCATATGAAAACGTATAAAAAAAGTATTACATTACATTTTAAATATGTGAAGGCTTGAAAAAACAATGTTTACGATTGTTTTATCTTGTCTTACGAATCTGTAGATGATTGTTACATATATACAAGAAACTTTGTCACGGAATCAAGTATCTGTAATCTTACATACCTGATAATATATAAAAGAAGATTGCACATTTTTATTAATGAAATTCATTACTGTATTTATGAACATCAACAAACTCATTATATTAATTATGTAAATATACGATAAAATGTTATACAATTTTTATTACGAATTTAACAAAGTAATTTTAACTTGTTTAAATTGTAAAATTTTGAACATAAAAATGCACTTTATATTCTGCATTGTACAATAATAAATCAAAGTGTAATAATAAATCAAATCAAATAAATTAAAGTGCTATTCTGTTTTCTAAAATGATTTTATTATTTTTTAATATTTTACTTGTAATAGTAGTAAAATATTTATAACTAATTTTCGTACTTATCACTATTCTTTAAGAAAAAACCGTATAGATACCGGTTAAATGATTAGTTTTATGAAGTGGTTTAATGTGATAATAAATAAAAATAAATATATTTTTTACAGCTTCAATGGTTATCGCATTAGAAATACATAATAAAAAATAAATTTTTCCTGATTTTGTATAAACACTACACTTAACTAAATACATCTAACTTGTTTAAACAATCATAATTGAAAATATTATTTTAAATATCTCAATACATTATGTATTATAACGAGGATGATTACGCTAAATTGCATTACAATTTTTTATGTGATTACATATTAAAAATACGAATGGATAATTTTATTATAAAATAAATAATTGATGTTTATCTATAATTTTCTTGAGGGTATTTGTCTTTAAATAGACATTTTTCGATCATTTAAGACTTATCACGTTTGTTTGTTCGAAGAAAAGCAGGATAAATTAAAATAAATGTTAATACAATTAACAATGCCATACTTTTTACGAACTATGCTATTGAAATAGATAAATATTTTTAAACTGTTGGCATCATTTGTATAAAATTTTGTAAATTAATTATTTACTTTTTATTTTAAAATGACTAATGCTTACAATGCAAAGTTTGATATCAAATTAAGTAATTAAGTAATTAAGTTTAATTTACATAATTAAATAATAATTAAATTTAATACAGAATTTTGTATTAAATTAAGTATTTTGTACATATTATACATTATAAATATAGTTAAATATTTATCATTGAAAACATACTTTAAAGAATGGTTGTTTATTATAGGAAGTATAAAAATAAATTATATAAGACTCGATGGCTATTTATTATTTGCGTTCAAGGTATGTAAAAAATTTAATTTTTCGAATAACAGTTAAAGCAAACATTTATGTATACGTTGAGAATTTAAATAAATATTTATAGATACATAATTAATGATCTATGGAAACGGAAACTTTTTAATTTTTATAACTTGTTAACATTTTTCATAAAATAAATAAAGCATTTGATATTGCGACCTCATACTATTTAACAAAACATAAAGACTGATCGTACCTTCCATGCACATGATTAATCGATTTTATAGCTTTTTTAAACTGCAAATAGCACATGATTCAAAGCAAATTTAATTTGATAATCTAAAGTACATAAAAGGATAAAGTAGCGCAAGTGCAATCGTTATTTTTCTTGGCAGTTCATAAAAAATTCGAACTATTTTAATACTATTACTTTTAATTAGAATATTATTACTATTGTCGCATTCACATATAAACTATATCTCTTTTCTTTTGTAAAAATAGAAATATATGATCGAGTAATTGAAATTTCACTAATTATGTCGATTATAATTTTAATTATTAAACAAAATGTTTGTGTACGATTAAAGGTATTAATGGTGTATTATGTGCTGTTACTATACTTAAGACAATAAAAATAAATACTTATACGTGGAATAAAAGTAATTTATATATAAATTTAACAAAGAATTACATAAGCGTATACTTAAAAGCTAAACTATTTCAACTAACATACTATTTTTAATAAATATTTTTACAACTAAATTCTCTTACAAATTATTTCTTCTATTGATTTAAGTCACACTAATTACTATTTTTGTAATTAGAGAGTCTTCTTAGGCGAGTGTCTCATTTTAAAGAACATAAAATCAGCAATAATACTTTTTACATTCGGCTATTATTGACAGCAAAAGACAATATATCAACATTAACGATAAAATAAGGTTTAATTCTCACATTATATTCGGAAAAGCATAAAAGTATTATTTGTTACATTGGTATTTTAAAAATTTTAATTGATAAATTTCGTCTTTTTTAAAAATGATCTTTTTAAGTATAATAATTTGGAAGGTAATAGAATTATAATTTGATTTTATATTATTAGTAATTTATTACAATTATTAAAAACAATATTAATCATATGCTGATAATATTATAAATTTTTGTTTAGTTTTATTAATCAGTTCAATAAACAGTTCATAAAAATTCCTTTAATTATGATTTACATTTTATCGAATATTCATCAGAAAGATAAAGATTATTTTAATCATTGCCAAAGATTAAAATTTTAAAAACATACAATTCGAAAAGTATCCACATTTTCATCAAAATTTCATTACCCATTCAATACAATATTCGTCCAACAAGTTAATTATAACAATTCAATTTAAAGAATATCTCTTTTCTGAAAGAAATTTGTTATTTTCTAGACAAAGTATATAAATATAAATCCCAGCCTTAAAAATGGAAAAGAAGTACATCTAAAATTTAATTTCTCGAGTTCTTTAAAGGACAAGGCTAAATCAATCGCTCCAAATTCATTACAGGCTCTTCCTCATCAGGACATACTAGAATATTGTTCCCAAGACACGTCTGCAGTGTCTTGGTATTTATTCTTGACATTTGACTGCAATTGTTTATCGCTGTGTATTATGGATTACACTGAGCACATTCATCAAGATTTAATTTATACGCGCATCAAAATTTGCAATCTTCCTTCTTTATTGTGTTAGTCATTTGAGAAGCTCTTTTTCATTATTTGATTACTTTACCATAGAAATTAGTTATCGAGAATTTTCTGCGATAGATATATGTCTGATAGTGTTGAATTGTACAAGCATGAAAAATGTTAATTGTTTTACATATTTAAATGTGTAATTTATATATCGAAAAATACGGCTAAAGTCTTATATAATTGCTGTTGTTTTCAGAATAATCAAAACAATTTATCACCATAATTATGAAATGTGTATGTTTGATGTTTAATCAAATTATAAGTCGAATATTATGGTAATTAAGCTGCAAAGTTTTGACGAATATATTATAAATGAATGAGAAGTGGTTTAATTTTCTAAACAAACAAGTAACGTTCATTCGGATATAATTATGATTTATTAAGTCACATTATATGGATACATTAATTATAATAGTTAGATGATTTGAAATAATATGATTTTTATTAAATTCTTAATAGATTTGACCACGTGTAATATTTGTTAATTTTTATATTGGAAATTTATTTCTATTCAATAAATAAAATATGTATTCATAGCAGAAATGAAATTGTTATAGTTAGCTATTTTGCTCACTTATCTATAAATTATTAATATATTTTAAGTAAAATACCATTTATATAATTTTAAGTTCGTGTTTATTTATAGAATGATTATAATTTTTTAAAGATAATAAATAAATTATGATCCAAATTTATAATTCCTTATTTAATTATGACAATAAATTATTTTTAGCGTATTTAAAAACATTTATTTACGAATGATTAATTTATTAAAAAGTATTGAATTTGTGTATTGAATTTAATTAAAAAACATCTTTTTTTACGATAAATGAAGATATTTTTGATGACGACATTGGGTGACGAATCAATAATATATTTGAATTATGAAACGTGGGATTTTGTATTTTTGTGTTTATACCATGATTTCGTATAAATTTATAAAACTATTGTTAATAATGGATAATTATTACAAATGACCATAATAATGTAGCTTTTATATTATACCGTATTTCTATTTATATAAGCCTATAATGTTTTTCATTTGATAGAAAAATGTTCAAATATTACAATATTTCTAGTACAATTTAGTATATGATAAAATTTGCTTTAATACGAATTAATCTTACTATTGTAATTATTATTTATGTTTCTTCGAAGAAGTTTTGAATATTTTAAATATAGTAAAACATATCTTATAATTTCACTTCTGCCTCAAATTAAATCTATTCAAAAGATTTATGAGCAATTTTAATAAATAATTATATTAAATGGAAATCAAATATAACCAAGTTAAAATGCTGAATTTCGTATACAACTTCATAAATTTTAAAAAGTAGTTATTATTAGTAAATTAATAAACAATAAATTTCAAGTGATTGACTAGATAATAATTACACCAAGGTATTTTTTGTGTAATATTATGAATTATTAGTCTACTTACACTTTTTAATATAATTAAGTTATATTGGATAAATAGAGAAAAAGAGAAAGAGAAAAATAGCTGTAATGAATGTGCGGATGTGAGAGAGAAAATTAAGTATCATTATAATATTTAAAAAGTGAACTGAATAATATTTTAAGAACTATAAACATATAAACATTTTATATACAACATAAATATTATATTTTACTACCAATATTCAGATTTTGTATAAAAAATATTACTTTCGATTAACAATCCTTTGTAATAAATACATCAATAGTATATTAAATACAGTGGCATACCAATCCGACAACAAATTAATTATATAAAATAATTCATTGACGATTTATAAATTAAACAAAATATTGAATGGAATTAAAACAATTAGCGTTCTAGTGAGTATAAAACGACAAGAAGAAACTTCATTTAAAATGAATCTGTATTGCTAGTATACAATCCATTTGAGTAGAGAATAATGTACACGTTATCACACGAGATCTAAGATGAATTAAAATGAAAATACCCTATAATTTATAATAATCAATTTTGTTTTGACAAGTGTTTTAAACTTTTTTGATATAAAAATGAAATTCCAAGTTATTTCTAAATGATATAATTCATATTTTCGTATTTGTAGACGAAATAATTTTTTTGAAACATACAACTTCTAATAGATACAGGATACTAATAAGATTACAAGATATATGATCCTCAACGACTTAAATAGATCAAAATATAATTAAAATAGATTAGGATCTAAATTATTAAAATTAAAATAAGTTAATGGTTACTTTTCAAAATACATAAACTTAAACATATTGACATAATAATAAGCATTGAAAGATGAAAACAAACAGATATTTATTATAATTTATTTCCAACGAATTCAATTTACAAAAATAAAAATGGAATAAACAAATATGAGAATATCAGAAAGCATATCATTATATCTCGGTATTGTTATAGCAATTTAAATATATATAACAAATAGATTAAATATATAATTCGTAATATATAATATAAAAATAGGCTTTTAATAAACTGAAGATAAAAAGATAACATTAAATATGCTTATGATACAATTACTCTCGCGTAGTAACATTATATAAGGTATTCATATTTTTTTGTATTATGTTAAACGGATTATGATGTAACCTAAAATTCAACCAGTTACGTACATTCCATTTTATTTGTGTAAAAACTTGTATTTATAATATAATCAAATTTTTAGAATATAAGGTATCTTTAAAAAATAAGCTAATATCACGTAATGCGTTAATGATTCGTTGCCTCTATAAGATGAAAATATAAACGCGTGTCGTAAATATAATTTTAGTTTTACAAAGGACAAGTACTCCAAATTTATAATTTTTTTATTTTTAATGAATGATCTAAATAATAAAACTACAAGATATAAAATAATACGTAGTAAATATTCTTTTATATACTCAGCAAAGCAATTCATCTATATTATTAATTCTGCGAATCGCTGAAATATGAAAAGTTGTAAATGATTATATCATATTGCAAATATTGAATTGAATTTTGTACTTTAATAGAAATCAACATATAATTTATATTCTATATCTATTAAATGCAAAATGTTTAAAAACTAATTGAACTTTTTACATTATTATAATTAATAAATGTAACGTGAATGTGAACGATACACTAATAACAGTTTGTTATAATTAATAATGTTATAGGACAACCAAAAATACAATATAAAAACTTGAAATACAATTTTGAATTTTAGATAGTTTAGCCTTTACACGTTTTCGAGATTATTTGACAAAAATTGAAAATTTAATATAATTACATTTAGTTAATTTAATCTCGTTACATTTACAACGAATAATCTTTCTCTAAGTTATTTCATATGAATAAAAATGATGATGTTGATTATGAAAATAATCAAATATTACTAATATGAATATATTACGTATATAATATTTGTGTATTAAAATACTTGTTATATTAATAAATTAGAAAATACATTCTTATCGTGTTAGGTTTTTTCTTACAAGAAAATATCTGTTGACATTAATAAATGATATCGCACTGAAATAAATTAATGTACTTCCAATTTACCAATAATGGTTGTATCGTATTTTAAATTTTAGCAGCGAACACTCAATAAAATTATTAAAGAATTAAACTAATTGAATTATGATTATATTTACTTAAATATAAATAAAATTTTCAACGATTTAGTATTTACTGATCATCGAAAAGTTTTTATGCAAGATAAAAAATAATTATCAGCTCAAATGAAATATTACAGATTAATACTTGGATATGTAAACTTCGAATAACTATCTTCTAATGTACGCATATAAGAGTGATTTGAACAAAAGCAGAGCTTTTACTATCTGATTAAAAAAAAAGTTTACGTTTATAATAAATACATTTATATTTGACATATAATATAAGTACATTTATATTTTGCATATAATCCAGGTACATGATACTTTACATATAATATAGGTACATGTATACTTTCCATAAAATATTGATACATTTATACTTAACATAAAGTATACATAAATTTTTGATAAAATTCTTAAAACAAGCTGAAAATTTAAACACGTTTTTCGCAGTGACTCGAGTCTTTGATCATTTCTACTTCTTCACAATAATATCAAAAAATAAATATATTTAATTAAAATTAATTATAAATGAGAAAATCGATCAAACAACTCGTATAATAATTTTCGTACTATTCTTTGAGAACGGTTTCACTTAGAATTAAATTTAAATTTAAAAAAATGTAATTTATTTTTAATTTAAATCAGATTAAAGAAGGTGTATAAAATATAGCAAAAAGGAATCAAAAACATGTTTGTTACTGCTGTTTGAATGCATTTAAAAAGTAATTTATACATCCGCTTAAAAGCAAGTTTTTTCCAGCACGATTACTTTAATGTAGATATTAAGCACTTATACATATATATATATATACACACACACTCCCCCCGCACATTTATATATAGATATATATATAACTGGAACGAACTTCAGAAAGTCATTTACACGAGTTTCCCCCTCGATCCGCACATTCAACAAAAAAGTTGCCACGTGCGTAAGCAACTACTGAAAAAGAAGAATCACGAGACATTTGTAAATTCATATTATTTTTTTTAAACTCCTCTGGGTCCTACGCAAGAAAAAAACCGATAATACAACGAGCAAACAAATGGACGATCGTACTCGGAAAGACAATAGCTATTTACATTTTACTCCATTTTCAAGTGAATTCAAAATGTAGTGGTTGAAGCGTCGAATCGAAAGAGACGTTTGAAAAAAAAAAAACAGTTGAAGAAACGACGACCCTTTTGTCAGGTACACAGTTAATCGCTATGGCGGTCGCACTAATGTGCTAATTTATGAAGCGCGCGAGAAACTCGTGACCGATTAATAATTGGCAGCTAAAGGAGAACGAGGTACGTAAGGGCAACTGATTTATGTGCCCTACTCCAAGCAACAGCCAACGACTTTTATTTCATTTTCGGGAGATCAAACTCGACGTATAACGCGCGAGCGAGTGACGAGGAACAGACGTAAAAGGACTGACAAAATTTATGTCATTGTTCAGGACAAAGACGATATTTCGACCGACAATAAGATTCTGATGTATTTGTAAAATAATATTTGTAATGGTTATTGTAAAGCGCATGGGAAACGACGTACTCGACGATTTGTATTACATCGTTATTCGATCTGTTATGTAGAATATCGATGTGAAAAATTTTGGGAATTGATTATAAAATGCAATTACAACGGTTTAAATGAGAGGTTATCTTATGGATATGACTAATGTATGTATGTATATATATATATATATATATATGGATATAAGGCTCACGATACCGTTAAACTTATTTTTTCTCTCAAAATAGTTACAATTATTTTGGCTATAGATAGCATTCTGCAAGAAGTACATTCACAATAAATTGTAACTATATGACCCGAATATCTATCCATCTATCTATCCATCTATCTATCCATCTATCTATCCATCTATCTATCCATCTATCTATTTATATATATATATATATATATGTATATAAATTTGATATAAAGCAAGCCAAGTATTTGTTAAATCAGAGTCGTTTACAAGGTCGATTGCGATGGTATCGAAATGCCAAATATTTGATTTGATTATGTTACAATTTTTTATTATGTCGGTTGCTTTGAAAAAAAACTTCATAAAGATATTTAAACAAAAATGAAATTATAACGAGTTATAGGCACAAGATATTTATTTAAAAAAAATTGTTTTGATAAATAGTTAGCGAATGTCAGTTTTGCAAGCGTGATTAACTGCACGTACTCGGATAAATTTGAACTTGACATTAGTAATTCGTAGGTGTTTTTTGTTTCCATATTTCTTTTCAGAAATTCATGCTTGGTGCTCTTTTCCAAATAGTAAAGTAAAATATAAATTTGGCTTTTATTGTCCATAATGTAAAGTTTAAGATTCAATTTACTTTAATTAGATAATTGATCTTCAAAATAGCTAGCAAAGTTACTAATATTTTTTTGAATCCTTGAACTTCAAATTACATGAACTATATAAAGTAACAATTAATCAGTTTAAGTCCATTATAAATGTAAAATTTGAGTCGGCTATGGTGGAAAATTAGCGAAAATAATGATTATACAATCTAAGTTTACATTCGTGCTTTATATTCATTTTCGTCTAAATAAATTGACTCGTGGTTACTTAAAGTTTATATAATATTTGTTCGATTTCAAACCGAGCACAATAGTCGTAACTTACATTAGCGCTTTATTCAAGTATCTGCGTAATCGTTTTTTATTTACGTTGAAATTTATTAGCTAACACGATTTGTTTTACATACAAGTGTCATATGCATATAATGGTCGCTTCGAACGAAAACTTTATAATGCTATTAATCGATCTATTAAAATTAGAGGCGCATTTGCATTATTTTAAGGCAGTAATATTAAGCTCCGTAGCTCGACATGATTATAGCAATTTCTTTTCGTCTTCTAATATTTGAAAGTTTGCGAAACCATAGACATCGCGCCGTTAATAATTTTGAATAATTTTAGGTCTAAAAATTTAAAAGCGACGACACTGTTTGTTTACTTTTCCTCGCATTCCACAAATGTTAATAGTTACTCATATTCCCAGTGAAAAGTAAAGCTGGCCCCAGGATCTCTAACGAGAATAAAGCAATAAATAAGCATTGCGGATTCCCGGCGTGCTTAAAACGTTGATAGGAAATAAATTTCGCTTGCGCAATAGGAAGAATAGCTATTAGATAGGCCAGGCGTGTCAAATTTTCTCCGAATACCCTCGCTCTTCTCATCTCGTGTGCAAAGAAAGTCCGCGCATCCTTGTAGTTTATTTATCAGGCGTGCGCGCGCGCGCGCGAAAACAAAAACAAGTACAACGTCGATGAGGTGGCGGCGGCGGTGGCGGCGGCTGCTGCGAAGGCGGCGGTGGAGGATGGGGAGGATGAGGAGGAGGCGAGCGGGCGAGTCATGTGACCGTTGCCGCAGGGAGAACAAGTCCCGTGACCACGCGTAATAAGCAGAGACGCGACTCGTGATCTCGTTCTCCTCCTTCTTCCTTCAGCGGTTCTTTTTCCGGACGCGGCGACACTTTAATTGGCCAGTCCGCGTGATACCCGAGGCCCTGGGCGCGGATCGCCCGAGTCCTGGGATCCGAGCAAACGTGCATACTAAGCGCGCGCACTGTTTACTTCCCCTCCCCGTGCGGCAAACCTGTTTTTCTCTCTCGAGAAGAGCGCGTGACTGACCTGCCGACGTCGTCGTGTTGTCGTGTCGTCGTCATCGCCTTCCTCGCCTTCCTCGCCATCGCCATCGCCATCGCCATCGTCGTCGTCGTCGTCGTCGTCGTCGTCGTCGTAGTCGTAGTCGTAGTCGTAGCCGTAGTCGTAGTCGTAGTCGTAGTCGTAGTCGTAGTCGTAGTCGTCGTCATTCATTCTTTATTTATAATGAGAGAGATAGGCGGTGGTGGCGGCGATGGCAACGATTTATACGGTTTATACGCTACGACGCTCCGACGCGGTTGCAAGGTGAGCCAAAGCGATTTTCCATTCTTTCTCTCTTTTTCCTTTTCTCTGCTTCGCTAATTTTCTGGATTTAAAATGCAGCGGGATCTGCGCATACGCCAAGCAATTTTCAGGTTTTTTCAGAACGCCCTGGACAATTTCTTTTTGACCTTATCTCCGGACACTCACTACCTTGCTTCGAACCGTTAGCATTTTTGCCTCGATTTCGTTTGCATTTCTTTTTTCTTTTTCTTTTTTTTCTTTTTTTTTTTTTTTGTTTCCGAGCAGCAGTTTAAATTGGACGCGTATCTAAGTCAAGATTGGATGGAAAATGCGTGGCAGCTGAATTATTAAGTTTTACGAGTGGGAAATCAATTGAAATTGCTTCTAGAGATTTATGTGCGTGCACTTCTTTATAGTTACATCGATCATTGACGATTTATTAAATGCCGTTGTTAAGTTTGCGGTGTTATAAGTTTATCAGTGATCCGAGCTTATTAAGAGGGGAATTTAAAAAAATGTATATTACGAATGCGTAAATTTTTATGCCATGATAAATATAAATATAAGGTTGATTGAAAAAAAAATTGTGGATCAGTTGGCGAGGAAGCATTTTTGCCGCTGATATGAATGGCACGATTTAAAACATTTTTAAAAATCGGTTGCACTCGTAACTTCCGAGAATTTTCAATGAATCACTTTCTAAAACTATACGAATTTCATTCTTATGCAATACATTTTTTATTCCTAATCAATTGAAAAACTTACTATGGATTTGCATGTATAGGCATTATGTTTAGAGTCAGGATTTTTTACATTTATAGTAATTTCAATGTTTTAGTGAATTACTATTTTACTTTCAAAGTCTTAAATTCCGGGTACATTGAAAATATGAAAAATGAAACTGATAAATTTTAAAATTCTTTTCTTAAATAATTGAATATGCAAAAAGTGTGTAAAAAGTAGATCGAGTAATATTTTTAGCCAAAAAACATTTAAATATAGAGTTAGCCTAGCTATCACCTTATCGCATTAATAGATAACACTTGCGGAATTTCAAACAATGCATACTAATTTCCGAAATTTTAAAGGAGAATAATATTGAAATTTTAAATGATCTTCTGACTTAAATTAAAAGGCGATTAGTGAAGGTGGCTCGACTATGTTGATAACTCATTATTATTATTCAAAAGTATTAGTTGCCCCAATAGAAATGAAAATAATACATTAACTATAATAATTATTGTTACATAAAACTATTTTCGATAAGCCAATTCTAAATTATAAATAGAATATTTTAATATCTATAAATTCCTTTATCCGTTTTCCGTTTTTATCCATTCGTATGATAATTTTTCGCCTTTAAATACTATTTCAATTATTAAAGTGGACTTGTGCCGTTTTATATTCTCATTCGTCGCGCCAATCCCAAACACGAACAAAGTTTTTCTGCCATAAAAGGGATCCGAGAAATTTATTTTATAACGGGTTATTAAATATATATAAACGATATGTATTCGTTAATTAACCGATAAAGAGTGTATAGCATTAATTTTTTTGTTTTGAAATTTGTTCGAGCAGAATATCCTCCAGTCATATATGAAATTTAACTTATAAATGCAAAGATTTATAACCTTATAATTTTTACTGAATTGCATTTGTTGACAATTTCAACGATGATTTTTGCCATTGATTACGTGACGATTCTTATAAGTTTTGCTCATCCGTGTGTTTTATAATTATAAAATTAACGAATTAAGTATACTTATACAAAGTACACAGAGTATAATTGCTGAGACAATAATTATTTTTATACATTTGATTGTGTTATTGTGTTCTTACGATGGCTTTCATGTGCGTTATGTTGTGAGCTATTATAAATTAACCATTCAAATTAATCCATTGTAAATTAAAGAACTTTTGTCAAATATCGTGATTGTAATTAATTATATTTTTTTGTAATCTTGTTAATTTTATCATTCTAATTTTTAGAAACATTATTTTGTATTCTAAGAACATTAGTTTTCTCATCTGATTAAATAAATACCCATGGTTATCTAAGTTATATAAATTAGTCACAAGCATTTTACTTAAATACGAGAATTCTTAAAATAGTTAACTTAAAATGTTAAGGAAAATCAATTGCTTTAAAATCTATATCATCTAATGTATTGGTGAAAATCGAAAGGTAACAAGAGTCGGTATAAAATGTGTTTGTGCGTATTGAGCATTGAATAAAGAATATAATGAAGCTAATGAATCCTGAAATTATAGTAAATAATTTCAATAAGTACTATGATATAATCTTATTATTCAATCTTAAATTCATTAAAAACTTTAATACACTACTGTATTCTTAGCATATTCATATATCGTATTATATAAAATATTGATTGATTTAATTACACCATTATTACTGGCTTTCAAATTGTAGGAATTACATATAATCGATTTACATTTCGAATTACTCTATGAAATATCTGCTCGTTGCAGATTATATAGAATTATATATGACATATTCGACGACATATTTAATACAATGTATGTTCATGTATATCTATTTTGTTAAAATGTATGCACAAATGGTTAACATTATTCGTTTAGAAATTTAATTCACGACTATGAAGAATTGCATATTCAGCGTCTAAAACTGGAGATCGAGTTCAGTGCGTGAGTAACGTTCGTTTAAAACAGAAATATGTTTTCCAAAGCACGTGATGCTTTTTTCTTAATTCTTTGTTTCTTCTTTATAGTTCGTAAAGAGAACTGTTAATTCGACATTCGTTTCGCGTTTGAAGGATTGTCAGATCAGTCAATTCATTTACATTTATGAATCAGTTTATTTTTAATTTATTTCAATAGTGATGCAGGCATTATTTTATAATCATATTCAAAATACATATTGCTAATGAAACTTCTCAAAGACTTTACAAAAAGCATTTTATAACTTTCTTTATTCATTGAATATATTTCGATTAGATTTAAATCATTATGATTGATTTCCTCTAATATATCGTCTTAATATTCTTACAGATGATGAGAAAATACCCAACAATAAATTTCATTTTACTAATTAAGAATACATTTATTAAAATATGACAAGTATTTATATAAACCATTATGAAAATTAGTTCTTATATATTTAAATGGTCAGTTCAATTTTTTATTCCTTATATAATATGTTTGTGATTATATTATTAATTTTTTGTAGAAACATTTTTCGTTCGCTATTAAAAGCAAGGTTTAATAAAATAAGTATGAACAGAATTTTTTTAAATCAAATTTAGGATATTGATTTTATAACAACAAAGTTATAATTATTCGACAAGTACTTAATTTCAAAATATCATGGAATAAATAATTTAATAAGTAAAGAATAGTATTTATTAATTCATTTATATTATTAAAGATATTATTTTTGAGTTAATAAGATTGATTGAAATTTATCACGATTTTTTTTCAAATGTTGTTTAGGTATTAGAAATTCTGCATTATAAAACATGGATAATGGAAATTTAAGTAACAAATCATTAAAAATTACACAAATAAAATTGTGCTTAATTGAAAGGTGAAGGATATTGCGTATTATTTTGTTGACACTCGCATAAAATATAAACAATTTATTTTGTAATTGATTACCTTTTAAAAAGTAAAGAAAGTAATGAGTCAATCTGAAAAAATATATAATCTTACACTATAAGATTACTATACCGTACATTACTTACTGCTTATACTTCAATTTAGATTTATTAAAATATGTTACAAAATTTGGTAAATATATTTTATTTTAAAGTTATGTTAACAACTTATTATACATAATAATTGCAATACTTTTTTTTCATCCAAAGCATATTAAATTTTCTTAAATTGTTTTTGAATAAAAATTAAATTATTTAAATTAAAAATCTATTAATATATATTAAGTAATTTAAAAATTATCGTCGACATAAGAATACAAATTTTATTCCGATTACAAATGTAAGTTATTTTATATTTTTTAAATTATCATAAATTTATACTAATGTTTAGTATTAAAAATCAAAAATAATTTTAAATAAGTTTTTGTACTTAAATCATTCAATATTTTTCTAAATATTAGAGCTAAAAATTTTAATGAAAAAAAGAGTAAAATTCAGTGTTATAAACCGAATGAAATTATTATTGAGATAATAGGCGATTATGCATGAGTATACAAATTAAAATGTTTTTTAAAATAATTTAATATAAATAATATGAAAAATAAGTTCTTCGTGTAAAGAAATGACATGACAATGAATTAATCAGTATTATAAGCTTTATTAATACTAATCATTGTTATGTACTAATATCTTTTATGTTTTTCGAACTGGTAGTCATATGCTTGTTGAAAATGTAAAGTTTGAGCGTAATCTTGATATTCAGACTTACATCCAATAGTATTGTGTTTCTGTATAAAAATCTGATTATACATCCGATTGTTTCGAACTTGTCGTTTCGATCCAGCTTACATTCGATTAGTTGGAATTATTTTTAAATAATAAATCACGTAACTTCCTTTAGTAAAAATACGCATCATGAATATCGTATTTTGACATTTCGGAGAAAATCCTTGTCTCTCAATTGTTAAAAACAGTGAAGGTGAGATGCTTAATTTTTTCTATTACTTGTTAATAATTCATTAAAACAATAAAGCACAATATTATTACTCTAACGCTTTAAAAATCACTTAATACACGCCATTAATTTACACGATAGTTCACTCAATGTAAAATAATATAATAAAAACTTGCGTGCACAAATGTAAACATCACTTACTGATTTTTACAATCATAATACAAACGTAGTCATCGTTGTGTAATCAAGAGCATCAACTACAACTCTATATATCGGATGATAAGCAATATATTATCAGAAAGTTCACGAATTTAACCACGTGTAAGCTTTTGGTGTTTGTGCGATCTCGTGACTTTCCTAGTGCCAATTAGTGCCAGGCTTTCGTATTGTATATTATGAATACGATGACGAACACATGGCTAAGATTAACGATTCTATTTTAGCCTTGTCTGATCGAAATTTTCGTTGACATTTTCACACCACGGAATTTCGAATAATTTTGACGCTTTGAGGCGCCAATTTTCAATGAATGCCTTTATTCTCTGTATTCATTTAGTGCGTGCGCTCGATTTCTATTTTTTCCTTTTTTCTCTCCAAATGTCCGAGAGTTTCTAATTGTCGACTCCATGCAAATTATTTTATTTAGAATGAAAAATAAGCTTTTTATATATATCTTTAACGCTTGTGTACATCTGCTATTTATACTAGCTATTATTCCATTTGAATTAAGACAAATATTCGGCATATTAAACTTATTGCTTATAATGTTCGCTTACCTCGCGTAATCCTAACTTGTTTGTTTATTATTATTATATATTGTATTGTTCTTTATAATTTATGTACCTAAGCTTTCTACATACATATCAAATGGTGTAATTTTGTAATATCTTCTCGATGATTGATATTTGTAGATAAGTAATTTAAAAATAAAGATAACACAAAATCTGTACCATTAGGAAAAATGAGTTTCATATGGATAAAATGTGTATAATTATTTATGGTGAAAATGAGTATCCTTAAAATTGGAATGTTCTTTATTGTCTACAATAAATTGCCTGACTTTCCAAGAACAGAGTGGAAGCAATGAAGTCGGATCACGTATACTTGGTGGCTTAAAATGCTTCATGTAACGATCAAAGTATTCGAATGTTTTTCCTATTTCAACTAAAATTCAGCTTGTGCATCTCTTCGAATGACTGAAATTTTATACACATAACACTAGGAAATATATAAATACACCATTTTAAATGTTTGATTCTTTCAAATTGACGAATTTTGTGGATTGTAAGAAACGAGTCACAATAAAACGTCAGAATAATAAGTATTTGAAACATATGCATATACATTTATATAATGCACAATGATGTTCTTTTTAATTTTATTGTTAAATTTTATTTTTCATATCACATCTTCAAATTTTAAGAAAAAATAAAGTAGTCCAAACAATCTTCTAAATGGTTTTTTTTTTAAGTTCGAAACATATATCTTTTTCATAAATTAAAAAGAATATTATATCCAAAAAGGTTTAAGTTTACACGCTAAAAGGAATTGTCGGCATTTATTTGTAGTCATCGACTACATGTTCTGCTCATGTGCTTTTTATCTGTAAATCAGATGAATTGACAGCGATAACAAGGTTCAAAGGATGATGTTCGAGCAATAACCTACATTAAAATAAGGTATTCCGGGAAAAAGTATAAAGTTGGTTAATACTCAAGAGATATTATCTTCATTAATTAATGAAATTTGGTTAATATTAATAAGTGATGTCTATGAAATAAATATATTACTGTTAAAGATGTACCCGAAATTTAGGCTCTACATGTCCAGTAAGCAACTAATTATTATTGAATTAATAAATTATTTATTTTACAATTGAACAACATCTATTATTTATTCTAATTTAATTTCCGTTACTAATTAAACTTTGATACTATATTAGGCATATATATATTTTTATAACGTGCGCATGAATAATATACCATTTGTAAGCCCATGGCATTCACCTGTAGAAGATGTAAATGTATGCATATATTATTCAAATATAATTCTTAACTCTTATTTAATACTATTAGTATACAGATATCAAATAGCTGAAAAATTTAATAATCTATATTAAAAAAACCAAATTTATTTATTTAGTTTTTAGTTGCACATTGTATGAAAGTATGGAAAGCAATTTTATTAATTTATCGTTTAAAGTAATTTCGTAAAACAAAGATACTGTAATTTATGTATTCATTTAATGACTCGATTCTTTCTTTCTCTTGAGGTATCTAAAATTTTTGCTTATCTTTTCTATGATTTTATTTTATTTTTTCTTATTGATTACTTTTCTTTATTACATAATTTTTTCTTTCTTTATTTTATCACCAAAAGTATTTAATTTCCTATTTTATTGCAATATAATTATATATATTTTTTTTATATCTTGTTTGTGGCTTAACATTATATATATATATATATATAATCTTAAATTATAAATTATAATAACTAAGTACTTAAGAGTTCATTAAATTGAGTTAACAGTATAAAAGGAACATAGAAAATATAATGTTATTAAGATGAATAATATAAAGCTATGAAATATGTAAAAACGTATTTGGAAGAGGAAATAGAACAATATTGACTCTATTAATAAGATCTGCTATATATATATATATATAGTTTTACTTTTTTTTTCTTAAAAAATTTTTAATTGAAATTCATTAAAATCAATCAAGTCAGAAGGAGTGAAATTTCTAATAATTAATTTATATGAAAATGGTAAGAAGGGTGAAAATAAACGATTTTGAGATAGGGAGTAAAAGGATGGAATAATACATAGAAAATATAATGAAAGTTTAAAATATCATAGATGTTTATAATTTTGTTATATGTCAAGAACATTGCAATTCTAAATGTTACGGCCTTATAATATTTATGAATAGATTATACTTTTCTACTAAACAATCCGGAAAATTGAAATGAAAATAGAAAATTGAACTTATACGAGAGAAGAGCAATCCATAATAATAGACGAACGAGCAGCAGTGTAATGGAAAGTTTAATCATACCTTCATCCGTTATTTCACCCTACAAAAACTGGAAGGGCAGTCGCTAATTTTTAGTGGCGCGAGATCCATTTTTAATCGGCAAGTAAAAGTTTATATGAGTACACTTAAAAAAGTATCTCCTGGTCTCAACAAAGCATATGTGTATTTAGAGTATCTACGATGTAGCCATATTTCTGTGAAATACCTGTACTCTTATCCTATATCTAAGAGGCTGATACATATCGATAATTAACATGGTCCAAAGGAGAAAGCAGCCTTATAAGAAGGCGCGTTCGCCAATGACGTAGGTTAAAAGTTTTCTAGCGCGTGCGTACATCCGCCGGGAATTCCCCCAGTCCACACGCATATATTACATATTGTAAACACGCATGGAAACACGGTATCGTGTGCTTCTGCTGGATGCATCAATTTAAGTTTAAAAAGTTTAGGAGTTGCGGAGACTTGGATTACCGATCTAGCTAGTGTCGCTGCTAGTTTAATTTTATTAAATCGATTGTGTTTTATTTGAGAAATAAGAATGTTTGTGTGTATTGTAAAGCTTGCGAATTACCATGGGAAATGTGTTGTGCAATTGGCTTAGTTAAGACAGTGTTGGTATTAGTAGATTTTAATGATTGGCAGTATCATGTCTGCATTGTGTCGTTTTACCAATTAGTAATTATTGCAAGAATCGGATTTTGAAGCACTAATGTTGAAACTAGGTTCAGAAATATAAAATGCTTTAAACTATTTCTGATTAATTGTTTTTATAAATGTTATTGTAAGACGAGATATCGATACTGACGCACAGTCGAATATTTTGCAAATGAGCATCTTTCTCATTTCAAACAGTAATAGCGGATTTGCTGGAAATTGTAATATAGGTTTTATTAATTGTGGATGTGAAAAATTGACTTTTAACGTCGTTACGCGTCAAATATTTATTTCTTGCTTTATTGGTCATATATATGACGGTAAGCTTTTAATTGATTTTAGTATCTCAAATTACAATAATTTTTCAAAGAAATTTCAAAAAAATTTCCCTAAATATTAGTATTCGAACAATATTTACTCTTTGGTTTAATTAGCGAATTAAAATTAAAAATTATATAGCAGCCTTATTATTTTCAATTTCTTGTATTAGAATGTATTTTTTTTTAATATTCTTGTGTAAAATGTTAAAGCAGCTAAAACAGTCATATTTCACAGAGTATTTTTAATTTATCCATTAATTAGTAATAAATTAAAAATCATACTATTATACGAAACAATAGTTTCGTATAGCAATGACTAGAATAATTGTTAATTCTTTTATTATCTTTCTACCATGTTGAGTTACTAATATCTCTTTAACTTGTTTAAAATTATTATAGAAATGAAAAATGTATTCATAATAAAAATATCTGTATAATTATACAATATAGCATTTTTTATTGTAATCGTATAAATGGTTTTTAACATATAATTATTATATAATACTGTTTTAAAGACAGTAATAAAAATAGTTTTGCAACGTATAGGATAATAAAAAAAATCTAATACAAATGTTGTTATAGATTTATTTGAATAAATTAAAATTATTATAGCTAAATCAAGCATTTTGCTATTTATGATGAATTTTTAAGAGATTATTGTACAGAAAATTATGTTAGAATTTAATTTTTCATAATTACGGCTATTTTGAAAAGTTGATACTAATTTTTTTTTAATTAATGTTCTTAAGATATTACCAATTATATAATTTTCTAGTAAATTGCCAAAATATTAATCGATTAATTTAAATATCTCCTTCGTTTCTAGTAAAATTGCTACTTCAATAATTCTATTAATGTTGCTACTTGCTTTCAATAAGTACTTGAATAAGAACAATGATAGCTAATTAAAAATAATTATAAATGCATGAATTTGGAATTTAGTGAGTAAAAGATGAAATTAATTTCAAATATGCTTATAGACATGTAAGGTTTGATAGGCAGTATTTTATTAATCTTAGAAGATAATAAATTTCGTGAATGAAGTTATTGTGAAAAATATCGTAATGGAACACATTAAATTTAGTAATTGAATTTTTTTCATTGAAAAAAAATTAAACTATCGGAAATTTGTGTCTCATCTTGTAATTCCTTTTTATTTGTCTAATTAAACGAATTCGTTTGAATAAGATGCTGTTTAAATTTTATGGCTTTTTAAATTGTATTTATTAAATAATATAGAAACCTAACAATTGGCGTATGATGATATATATAATTCATATCAGTCATCAGATTCTTGTTAGATTAATTTTAAATTAATGCTTCGTAAAATTGTTAAGAGGCTTAAACCAAATGATTAAACAACAAAGTCTTAAAACATAGCGCTACTTTAGAATATAAAAACTATTTAAGTGCTGTATTTTCAATGTTAAAAGTAATTTTGACTCAATATAATATTAGAAAAATATAGAAATGAGTTTTTGCCGATGCTAAATTTCTATAGCCTCTAATTAGATATGCGCACGTGTTTTTGATTACGCGAGAGCTTACTTAATCACTATATTCCTTTTCGTTTTCTAGTCAGCTTCGTATAATGTATGCTATTGTAAACACAGCAATTCTATGCCAATCCAACCAATTTAAACTAATATTTTCAAATCTCTCTAAATTATTAGCAATGAAACAATTCTTTCTTTTATGTGCAGGTACATCAATAACGACGGAATTCCTCCAGGCAAAAGTAGCTTTGTACTGTGAGATCTCGATCTGCATAGCATAACGACGCGCGTCATTGTGAGCGGCTGGAAAAATCGGCGGGAAAGCGAGTGCGCTTAACGCATCTTACTAACAAACTCGATGTTTACAATTCTGCAGCCGGATCGATACTACATTCGCCGGCCGATAATCACGAACGCACTCAAACACGAGAGTCGCGGTGGCGGCGGCCGTTCGATTGCGGGACGGAAAGGGGGGGGCGTTCGGAGTGGGAGTGGCCAGGAATGGTGAGGCGAGGAGTACCAAGAAGAGGAGCGGGGTGGAGCGGTGAGGTGGGGGGCGGGGAGGTGCTCGGG